>NW_006494943.1:2996191-3024593 GCF_000471905.2 Amborella trichopoda
ATCAAGTCAAGTTCATGCCATAAAACAAATCATATATATCATCTTATAATTTTATCCAAAATAAAGCGTGACTAAATAATGTCTATTAAAGCCTTGACATAATACTTCCTTTTTGGCAATTATGAGATTTTATCAAGAGATCATCATCACATGCAACACATCATATTATAGACATTATTGAGTTGATGGTCACCAAGACCGAATTCCATCAAAACACTCCCTTTGTGCTTACATATTTGAATGAGGCACACCCATCTCTCGTGTTTCATCTTTAAGGCTCAAAGCCCTTGGTCAAATTACATCTTCATGTATATCACTATCTTAAGTAGTTCATGCTCAAGCACAAGAGGCACAAAAACACAAGGTTTTCAAAATCGGCTCTTTCAAATTTGTTAGCACTTATCACTTAATATCTATACATTCCATACATATTCATAAAATAATTAGCCAAAATATAACTAAAGCATATTAAACAAAGGTATTGAATCATCTTTCTCTATATGACATTACCATGTAATGTGGGATAGATTTCATACCTCAAAACCATGTAATGTGGTTCCTGAGCTTTCTTGATTCGTCGCTTTTACTTGTTTGACAAGCTTTTGTGATCTTGAAAGTACACGCAACTGATAGAGAATATATTGGTCATTGATTTCACATGTCACGAAGTGTCCATCTCTTCGGTACTTGGATTCTCCTGCCTTACACCGTGAAGAAAATCTCTTATTCATCCCATTATTTCAAATATCACAATTTCGATTCTCCCATTGATCTTTAATGTTTCTATGCTACCACCAAGTCTTTCTATATATTCCTTCATTTCGAAGAAAATAATATGATTTTATAGGTATTGTGTTTCTTTTACTTTTTGTTATTCCCAAACCGAATACTTTTCACATAGAGTGACATAGCTTGCCAACTCTGTATTACCTCGCTCTAAAGTTTTATTGTAATAAATCATATTGCAGAATTTCAGGATGAACACTATCTAATAAAATTATATTTTCTCTCTTTCCCTTTCAAACAAAATTTGTTTGAAAGTAGACACATAATAGTAACACATATTTCCACAAGCCTTATATCACTTTGTTAAGAAGGCTTGATAAATATAGTTATTCATGTCTTCAATGAAGGACATACTAAATTGTAGAAAATTCAGGATGACCTCTTTTCAATCCATAATTTTTATTCCTCTCTTCCCACAGATATTTCTCTCTCAAATAAATTTTATTAGAAACTAGATTCAGAATGGAAGTCTAAAAACTTAGTGTGAGCCATAAAACATTATGTTAAGAGTAGAAATAAAATCCTTACTTTCAAGTCATGGAAATAATTTTCGTTGTAGAAAACAACACTTGTGCACCCTTAAATAAATTGATCATATCTTTCAAACCACAAGGAATTTCTTAATGAAACTTTTTTTGTTTGAAAGTAGACTCAATTTTATAGGTCATAATAAAATTTCAGCAAGAAATAAAATAATATCATTTGTAAGAAAAATCACGGAACTCAGTAGACAGTTCCTCGATTTTGCAGGGTCAGAACTGATATCTTTCATTGATGAGTCCATAACTTTCAATTCCCTTAGGATCTCCCACTAAAATTTTGTAGGTAGATCCTACTCTCAAAGACGCACAATATTACTGAAGTATGTAATAGAACAATACATCATTATCTTTTTCATATCACTACTCTAAAATAGCCTAAAATGGCCATTATGCAGAGTGCCTTTTCGGTGTTTGAATATTCTTATAATTCATAACTGTGGGTGTATTATTTGACCACAAAGGTCATTAGCTTTCATATATCTAATTCCCAAGTTTGACCTCGACTCAGTAAAGAGAAAAGATAACTAATAACATCAAATATTAATAGCTCTGATACCATTGAAATAAAGACTAATGCGATCTTGTTGAGAAGTATTTTTTTTTTATTTTTCTTCTTTTCACCCATTTTTTTTTCTTTTTATTTTCTTTTGGCAAAGATCACTTACAAGTAGTCTTATTACAATAATTCTTGCTTCAAAGAAAATAAAACTAACAAATCCAATATCTTAAAAACCTTGATGTCATTGCACCAATTTTCTTTAAACACAGAAAATATCCACAATTCTTATGCTTGGGAATATAAAATCAATATAATTAAATATAGCAAGAAAAAAAAAAAAAAAGTGTTGGAGATTACCTTAACCGGGCTTATTACACCCCACACCGAGTCACCAACATCCGATGACACGAGATCAACGGTTTAGCTTCAATCTCGAACCAGGAAAACAAATTTCGGCCAAATTGAGTATTCACCTTTAAATCTCTACAAACTCTAACCTTCGAAATTTTCTTGGCTTACCCTTAATTTCTCAAGCCTTAGTATTTTTAAATCATGAGAGAAAAAGTGAGAGACCTAAGGTTGGGGCATGCCCCTCTAAAGGCTTAGGAGAGATAAAGTTAAAGAGAGAAAGTTGGAGAAAGAGACCAAGAGGAGAGAGAGCGGGGCGTGCCCGTATGAGAGAGAGAGGAGAGAGAGTTGTGGGAGAGAAAGAAGTATAGAGAATAGGGAGAGCGTGCCCCCTTATTTATAGAAAAAAATTAGGTTTAGGGTTTCTCACAGTTTGCCTCTTTCTTGAGGTTAAATATGAACTATTGATCAATGTGACGTGTGGGGTGAGAGCTATGAGCCATCCATTCTATAAATGGGCCATCAACATTATGGAAGGTGCTCGGACTATTATCCCCCTTTCTTTAAACCATTTTCCCAGCAATATATTTAAATGAATTGAATATTATTTAAATATTATTTATTCTATAAAATAATATATTTTTTCCCATTCTATTCAAAGATATGTCCAATCAAGATATGCTTTCAATATCTAAGATAAGATGTGGTTAATCTTTTCCATATCTAATATTAGATCACATGCCACAAGATATCTTTCCTAAATTTGAATAACTTGATAACAAAGCAAACAACCAAGAGGTGGGGTGTGCCACCCATGTGTGGCACGTGTGGGCCCCACCCACATGGTACATGGTGAGCCCATGTGCACTATGGGCCCCTATGATATTTAACAAATTAATTTTTAAAATATTATTTAAATTTTATACTTTTGTAAAATCAATAACTTTATTTTTATAAGTAAAAACATTATAAATAAAATATCAAAAGACTCATAAAAATTCAAATAATAATTTGAAAATAATTTTTATCATAAAACAAACATAATTAAATTAATATGATGAGAAATGGATCCATATGATTTAGGAATTGAACTATCAATCATGGGGCACTCCACCTTCAACTGTGAACTACGGATCACACTTGCTTTATCAGACCGACCCAGTATTTTTCATGACCCACAGTCCAAACAAGTGCTCATTAGTGGGTCACCAAAGTCTGGCCTATGAGCCAAAAAGTCGCAATTCCAGTTTGTGGATTTCAGCTCCCTAGAGACGAGTCAAGGTCACCAAGATCTCATGCGACCACAATTCTATGGCGCATAAGGGTATCTCTCTCACATGCATATGTTTCACCCTAAAAGGTATATATATGGCTTTCTCGAACGATTTATCGATATGCATGTTATGTGATGGATCATGGATGAGGTTTTGGCCCCTGTCACTGTAGGCCCACCATCACACAGTCCCCCGGCTCATTCATCTAGGCAGAAGCTCCGACCTCATCAAGGGATAACTGAGAACCCTTCTCGGTTTGTTATCTATGCTCAGATACCTTGGGTTTTCCAACCGACTGGCATAGATCGTCAAACACAGTCTGGTATCAGTAAACATCGTTTGTTTAGTATGGTCTATAAGGGACCACACTCCCACTGGGTTCATGTTCCACTATATAATTTCATTTTACACGCACTCATAAGACCTTTAAAGGTCATAGAAACCCAACATCTCCATCATCTACTCAAATATGATGATTGAAACTTGGGTTACATATAATATATATGTCGGTGGGGTCACATAGAAAGCCCTTCCTTTAAAGAGACACCTGTACCCCTTTGTTTCCCATCCATTCAGCCATACAAATACTTGGTGTATAAAAGCATTGTGTGTGATAGTCAAAAGTAAACCATTGGGAAGTGGAAGATATTTTGAGTTTGGGACCACTTCATGGATCCTAATTCATTCCTTTTCCTAAATTATGTCATTTTCTATGCCAAACCATCAAGATATCGGATCCCCCAACCACGATTTACCGAACTAGATGATTGGTGACGAATCCGAGTGTGACTTTTCGAAAGTTATAAATTTGGTTTCTCTTAGATGACCGAAAACCTTGAATAAGGATCGTTAAAATCTGAAAAATTTAACATTTTCAGTTATTGAAATAACGAAAATGTTATTAATTTGGTTCTTCAACCATCATTTTTTAAAAAAATGTTGTGAAAGGGAAAAAAATGGGTACAAATACTCTAAAAAATCAAATTAGAGACTACCTCAAAAATTTCACTAAAAGAGGTTGTTTTGATGCTCAAATATCTTCATATTGATCATCTCAATATCAAGATGCATGAACATGAGAAAAAAATGGATTGCAAATTTTGAAAATAATGTATTTTGTAACGTATTTTTGGGCCGTCAATTTTCAAGATTTCCAATTTTTCATATATATGTCGATCTATAGTATTTTTGAAACTTTAAACTTTAAAAATAAATATGAAAATATATTTTAAGGCTGTCACAAAGATTTCCAATATTAAAACCACATTTCTCGACACTATTTGAAGGTCGGCTCTAATTTGATTGTTTAGAGCCTAGGCTCTATACAAACCGTATCCTTTTTGTAATAACGTTAAAAATAACAGATATATACCATCTCATATATAGATTATAACATGTAAATAATACATAATGGAAAATTGTTTCACGTGGGTTGGCCCGCATGTCTACATATGCGATTTAAAAAGTGTAAAGCATCCATTTTAAAGATGAATGCAAATATGTGTTCTATCTAAAAACAAGGGAAACTAACGGTCCAAATATTTTCTTACTGGAATTATTATTTTTAGTTTTTTAAATTTATTTATTTTTTCATATTCATGATCTTCATGTTAGAGATTACATGTCCTTAAAAATTAAATATTAAAATCTATCTAAAAAATAAATTTATTAAGAAGCCCATATTTCTACATATGTGGGCTTAATTGCATAAAAACCGGGTCCATACATAATTAAATGGGTAAATTCAGTTTGCTTGGGGATTGGCCGGATCAATATGGAACAAACCCAACAACGTATGGGGTACGCAATAGACTTGAACGGAGTGGAGGAGCCCACTTTTTGAATTTGTCTCAGCCATTTGTACGCAAATAGATAAGGAAAAAGTTTATATAAGGTTGCAACTTTATAATGTAGAGCAACAGATACACCTAACAAATCTATCGGTAAAGGTAGTTTTAATGTTGAAAAACTTTTTGATTGATCATCTCGACATTGAGATATATGGCCATGACAAATAAAAAGATTTTAAGTATCAGAAATAGTGCATTTTACAACATATTATCTACACTCCATTTTCAAGATTTTCATATGTTTATAGATCTACTAGATTTTAACTATTTTTAAAATTTAAAATTTTATAATTAGATATAAAAATAGATTTTGAGATAATCCTAAGAACATTTTACATCTAAATTATATTCTAAGAAAAAATTTGAAGGCGCACCTTACCTCTACAACTACGGATGCATCCGTTTGCCAGCTGTACCTAATAGATGAACCAAAGGAAAAGGTTTATATCAAGTGTCAACCTTATATTGTACAAGTAAGGTGCACCTAAAAAATCCACTAGAGAAGGTTGTTCCTATGCTAGAAAACCTTTAAATTAGTTCATCTTGATCTCGAGATTCATAGACATGAAAACAAAAAAAACATGGATTTCTAGCCCTCAACATAGTTCATCTTCTAACACATGGTCTATGAAAGAAAGACTTACGTGATCTTTTGCCGGAGAAATACAATTTTTTTTTTAATAATAATCACCTCTTATAATTTTGGCAACAAGATCACTCACAGTTGATCTTATTACAAACAATAGAAATTTCAAAAATAAATAACACATTAATAAAATAAATCTCAACTACTTGATGCCATTCATACAACCTAATACCGTGCTTGAGAATATAAAATAAAAGAATTCAACAAATAAAAGAAAAGATGCCAGAGATTACCTCTACCGGGCTTTTTACACCTTACACTGAGTCACTATATCCAATGGCGTGAGATCTGTGGTCTAGCTTCAATCTCAAACCGAGTTAGCTGATTTTGGCTAAACTAGGTAACCACCCCTTAAAATCTCAACTAAAACTTTAACCCCCAAAATTAACTTAGATCTAGAGAGGAGAGAGAGTACCACCTAAAATTTGGAGAGAGAAAATTAGAGAGAGAAAGATGGAGGAGAGAGAGTGGGGCATGCCCCTCTAGTAGAGAGAGAGGTGAGAGAGAGAAGAGAGGTTGTGTGCATAGAGATTGGGGAAGAACACTCATATTTGTTGTGTATATTTAAGTTTTCTTAGGGTTTTTTCATAGTTTGTCTCTTTCACAAGATTGAATCTAGACCGTTGATCAATGTGACTTGTTGGGTGAGAGATCTGAGTCATTCATTCCGTAGATGGGCTATCAACATTATGAAAGGTGCTTGAACTATTATCCCCCTTTTCCTTAAACCATTTTCCCATCAATATATTTAAATAAAATAAATATCATGTATTCCATAAAATTGCATAATCGATGTCACATATTCCATAAGGATAGGTCAAACATTATCAAGTAAATAAATACTACCAAATATAAATAAGATAAGATCAATATTTAATATCTATTCAAATTGATCATATATCTTTCAAACAAACTTGCTATGAAACAAATAAAGTCATGGTCAATATTTCCCTTCTAAGATTTGACCACATGCCACAAATCAAACTTACCTTATCTTAAAAACTTGAACATAAAGCAAACAAGAGAGAGGGTGGGGTGTGTCACCCTTTTGTGGCACATGTGGGCCCCCATCCATATGCCACATGGTGGGCGCATGTGCACTTTAGGCCCCCATGGAATATTTTATAAAAGTATATTATTTTAAAATTGAATAAAACAATTTAAAATATATATTTGAATTTTTATAACTTTATACGAACAATAACTGTATTTTTATAAGTCCAAAAATCACAAATAAAGTATTAAGAGATTCATAAAAATTCAACTAATAAAATTAAAATCATTTTAATAATAAAATGAACACAATTAAATTAATATGATGAGAGAATGATCCACATGATTTTAGGAATCCAATCTGTAATAATGAGGTACTCCACCTTCAACTGTGGACTACAGACCATGCTACCTTTATCGAACCGACCCAGTGTTTCCCATGACCCACAGTCCAAGTAGGGGCTCATTAGCGGGTCACTAAAGTCAGGTCGATGAATCAAAAGGTCGCAATCCCAGTCTGTGGATTACAGGTCCTCCTTTAGAGACGAGTCAAGGTCACCACGACCTGATGCGACCACAGCTCTATGATGTGTAGGGGTATCTCTCGCACATGCATACGCTTCACCCAAAGGTGGATATCTGGCTTTCCCGAATGGTCTATCAATATGCATGCCGTGTGATGGAATATGGATGAGGTTTTGACACCCGTCTCAGTAGGCCTACCATCACACACGAGGGTATCATAGTCTATCGGCTCTCTCATTTAGGCATAAGCTCCGACCTCATCAAGGGTTAACCCAAAACTCTTATCGGTTAATTCTTTATGCCCAGGTACCTAGGGTTTTTCAACCGTCTGGCCTAGATCGATAAACACAATCCAGTTTAAGCAAACATCATTTGCTTAGTATGATCCTTGAGGGACCACGCTCCCACTGAATTTATGTTTTACTATGATGAAAGTATTTTACACACTCATGAGGCCTTTAAAGGCTACATAAACCCAACAATCTAGACCGTCCATTTTCATGATTTTCAAGTGTATATAGATATGCTTGATCGTCTTGATTTCTGAAATTTTAAATTTCATAATTAAGGGAAACAATAGATTTTTTATATCATTGCAAGGCTTTGCGACACCGAAACTATATTTTCATTGCATCATTTATGTTTTCCAAAGGACTTTTTGTAGATTTTATAATTTCCTCGAAAGGAGACAAAAATGGTTGCCTAGTGCCTCTCTCTCTCTCTCTCTCTCTCTCTGTGATCTTCAGGAAGTGTGCATCTTTCAACATGGAAATCAATGAGAATTACTTTTCACGCGAGTGTCTTGATTTCCAACCCTTCATTCACGAATACGAATCTCAGTTTTGGTCATTTCCTGTAAATTTCACTGAAACTGTAATCACTCTTCCCCTTATAAGAACCAAGGGGATAGCTTCTGAACCAATCCAAATTGAAGTCGATTACTACACACATCATGGCTTACTGCAACTTTCCATCTTCCATTGTCTCCCCTTTCTCACTGTTGATCCTCTTGCTGCTCACTCTCTTTGCACATTCCTCCGTTTATTCTTTGCCATTGTGCCATGAGCATGAGAGGGCGGCTCTTCTGAAATTCAGAGCTTCTCTCATCCACCCAAGTGAAACTTCGAAGGGGGTTGAATTTTTGGAGTCATGGAAAGGGCTCAATTGTTGTCATTGGGAGCGAGGTAAGTTCCACTACACCAATTCTCATGTCTTGAGTCTATATTTATCTGGCATTAGAGGGGATGATACTAAGTTAGGCAGAGTGTATCTGAACGCCACCTCCTTAACTCGACTGCAGCAGCTGAGCTTTTTGGGGTTGAGTTTTAACAATTTAGGTGGTGAGCTACCATTTAAAGGTAGATTAATGTCTTCTTCTAATTTATTTAAAAGAGAGCTTTGTGAGTGCCCATATAATTTTACCTGCCCCTCCACGGAGTTACTGAGTTCTTTTTCACTCATTTAATTTATATGGTTATTTGATTGCAGAACTCTCAAAATTGAGGAACTTGAACTTTTTATATTTGGATTCCAATGACTTTGAGGGGCCAATTCCTGAGGAGGTAGGCCTACTTACTTCACTCCATGAACTGTGGTTGGACGACTGTAGGCTCCAAGGAAGCATACCTTCAGCTTTGGACAACTTGCACCATCTCAAGGAACTCAGTTTGGGTGGTAACCAACTTGATGGGAGCATCCCTCCGTCTCTGTGCGCCCTCCCTGCCATTTTTGGAAAAACTTTGTCTGAAGGATAATGAAATAAAAGGGGCCATACCCTCTTGCTTGGGCAACCTCTCTGTTCTTTCCGGTCTCAACCTTAACCGAAATCACCTAGGGGGTTCCATCCCTCATGAGCTACATAATCTCCAGTCCTTGGCAGTGTTGGATCTCAGTCATAATGATTTATGGGGTAATTTCTCCTTCTCTACTTTCTCAAACCTATCTGAACTCGTCGAAGTTGCCCTTTCTTATAACCCAAAGCTGACAATATTGCCGTCGAATCACACTCTTTTTCAGCTTAGCTTCCTCTATATGTCTCCATGCAATGTAAGCAAGTTTTATACGAGCATTCCAAGCTTTCTCTCCACACAATACATATTAGAATTTGCTGATTTCTCCAACAACAACATTCAGTGGCGTATTCCCCCTCGTTTACTTCAATTCACAGTAGCACTAGATTAGAGTGGGAATTTTTTCTCGGGGGCCCTTGTTTTACCCAACACATCTTCTAGTCTTATATCTTTGGACATATCAAACAATCAACTCAGTGGGGAACTACCAACAAACTTCTCTTGTTTTCCAAGTCTCAAAGTATTGAAAATCTCTAATAGTTCTCTTTATGGGAACATTGCTAATTATATCAACAACCCCAAGCAATTGACCGTGTTAGGTTTATCTGCAAATGATATAACAGGTAATTTGCCCTCCTCAACTTACGATTTTGAAGTCCTGAACTTATCGAACAACAAAATCACTGGAAGACTACCCTGTAATCTAACTCGTGGAAATCAACTAAAATATTTAGGGTTGTCTGGAAACTACTAGGAGGGGCCCTTGATATCTGAATATTTTAACCTTTCCAGCTTAGAATCATTGCATCTTGATGGCAACACATTGAATGAAACTATTCCTGAAAATCTCGTATCGCGTAGTCCATCCCTGGTGATTCTAGACATTGCAAATAATAACACGTCAGGTGTCATTCCCAAACAGCTAAATAAACTTAGAAATTTGCAAGTACTAAACTTACGAGGTAATCACTTTAGGAGTGGAATTCTATTTAGTTTATGTCAATTGCAACACCTTGCCGTTCTCGACGTTGCTCAAAATAAACTTAATGGTCCCATACCAGCTTGCTTCTGTAATATTTCTTTATTATCTGGCAAGCCTGATACCCTTGGTATTCATGTATCTATTCGCATTAAGTACGGCATAAGATTCCCAATTATAGGAGAAGAGATCAATTTTGCCAAAGGACATGTACAGTTTCAGTGGGAAAGCCCTTGTATACATGACTCAGTTGGATTTGTCTTGCAACAAGTTGAGTGGCCCAATTCCACCAGAGATGGGGCGATTGAAAGCACTCGAGATGTTAAATCTCTCCAACAACCATCTAACTGGGCCAATCCCCAATTCCTTTGGAGAGTTATCAAGTCTCACAACTTTGGATCTTTCTCACAATGGGCTCTTTGGTCCATTACCTCCTCAACTGAGTAAACTCAGCCTTTTGTCCATCTTCTCCGTCGCAAATAACAATCTATCAGGTTGGATACCAAGTGGGACCCACTTTTGTACCTTCAATGAGACTTCTTTTAGTGGTAACCCTGGGCTGCATTCTCTCCAAGGAGTCGGATGTTCCACCACCGTATCACACAATGCTTCGAGCACATCAAATAATAACGAGGGAGGAGATACAGAGGAAGGATGGCTGGACAGAACTCCAATATTTTATGCTTGTGTTGTTTCGGGCTATACTACTGGTTTTTGGGGAACTGTTGTATTTCTCTTTGTGAATAGGAGATGGGGACTCACTTGTGTGAGAGCCATGGATAAAATATTCATCTACATCTTTCCTTCTCAATACAAGCAAATACTTGCATAATTCAAGCATTATTTCACACAAGAAAGTTCTCTTTTGTAGGGTTAATACCATTATGCAGTTATGGTTTTTGTAAAAGTGAACGAGCAATCCATGTTTTCTAATGTTGTTATCCTTGTGCAAGGGCTATACTAATCTTCTCTGTATTGTTCCAATTTTATTGGATGTATTCGAAGAGACAATCCATGTTTTCTAATTTGGGATGTGAGTGAAAGTTGATTCAAGGACATATTATATGCATGCGTAGATGTTTTTTGGCAACAAAAATCGACCACCGACTAGGTAACTCGAGTGAGTCCTGGCGTACTTGTATGAGTCCATGGCGAGCTCAAAAGTGGCTAAAAAACGTTTTAATAGTAAGGAAAAATATTGAAAAATCTATAGAGACCAGGAAAAAAACAAAAGCCAGAATGTGAAATGTACAAGGAAGATGAGAAGAGATTTTCAGAAAGTAAAAAAAATGAAAAAATATATTTTAAAGGTTACTTTCTCAAAAAAATATAAAAAAATGAAAAAATATAGAACCCTAAAAAATCTAATGAAAACTACATGTAAGTCAGTATAGAAATACAAGTCGGTTAGTATATAATTTAGGTGGCCTAGAGTTTCGAAGGACATGGGCAAAGAAACTTGCAATACCTGACTTACTCGGGTAAGTCTGAGTTCGGGTGGAATCACACGAGTAGATAAATATTGGTGCGTACTATGAAACTCTTTATTTTTAACTTTTTTTTTTTGATAGAATCTAATTTTTCTTTTACTATGTGAATGTAATAATATTAATCTTTAAGGGGTTAACAGTAATCAAATCATGCAAAACATAACTGAAATTATGCATTAACCTCAATATGTTTATCAATTGTTGCTTTAATTTAATTTACTATTAGAAGATGGTCTTCAAAACAAGTTGATTTCTTGATTTGAAGGCCATAAATATCTGAGAATTGGATCCAATTAATATGATATATGCTCATCAAAATACTTTGTAATAAGCCTACTAGAAGCCACCAATAGATAAAGTAAAGACCAATTACAATATCAGTGTCATGTTTAACACAAATTCTTTTACTTTTTTCACCAAATTATGTATATCTTATTCTTTTCATAACCAATTGGTGCATGTTCTCTGTTTATATTGCTCAGTAACCTAACTCTCAAATTTATTTCAGGACCGAAGTGTTGTTTCACTCTCAAATTTTAACTCACCTCGCGTGATGAGTGCACCAGGCCAAGTGGCCTAAAAAATCAGAAAAACATAAAAGAATATTAAATAACAAATACAAAAACAAAACTAAGGCAAAATAAAAAAATCTAAAAAATTAAAATATAAAACATAGATTTAGAAAAAAAATTAATTTATAGTCGGAGGCAGTTTAAAAGATACAAAAAGAAAAAAGAGAGAAAAAAATATAAACGATGCATTAATTAAAAAACTCACAAATCGTTGTAACAAAAAAATCAAATTACATATATATAATTTTATGCATTATTCCATATTTTTATATATTTTCATTTATTTATTTTTTAATTCAATTCTTTAAGTAAGGATGCCGCGAAGCTTTGAATCCTTGGATGAAAATATTAAAAATGTAATTTTAATAAGAACATATCAAAACCAGCATTTGACCTATCGAACTAATTCGATTTCCTGTTCTAGTGGACCATGGGTTTGGGAAAGTTGAATTCAATGCCATTTTTTATAGTTTCTTGCCCACTTTTTAAATGATTTTATACTTTTCTTTTTTTTTTTTATTCCAAAGGGAACTTTTTATTGCCAAATATTGTACCAATAAAATTGCTATGAAAAAGAAACTATATCATACTTTGGCTCTTTCGAAAAATAGAAAGATCAAATTTGTCGAAATTCTTTTTTTTTTTTTTTTGATATTTTGGTATTTTTTTTTAATTTTGATGGCTCATTAAAATTTAAGTAAGATCTATTCATGTTGTCATGATGATTTATTAAATGTACATAATTTTGGGAACATAATGTATTTCAAACATAACATCTTTGTGTGATAGTCTCTTGAAAATGAAGTAAAATCGATTCTTTTTACAATCTTTGAAAAATTGGCCAATATTTACCTAACTTTCGAGAGCTAAACAAACAAAATTTCATGAGAGTTTTATCAGTTGTATTCAACTAATATGGGAAACATCAAACTGTTTTCCCAACTTTCTATTGCTTTTACCTAAAGTGTTTCTGATTTTAAATGAATTTTTGATAATCTAATAAATCTTTAAATCTTTTATATTGAAAAAGAGGTCCCATATCTGTCGATTTGACCGGTTTTGATTGAACGAGTTCTTTTGCGGATTCAAACAGTGGTAGGATCTTGATAACAATGGGTTCATGTATTGCTCTTTCCCTCTTATATTTCTTTTGAGGCCCAATTGCTCCTCCCTCTCAAATGTATTCCAAGACCCAAGTGTTGTTCTCACTCAAATTTTAACTCGCCCCACCTGAGTAGTGCACCGGCCCCAATAGGTCCTAAAAAATAAGACAAAAAAAAACTGAAAAATAAGACAAATATTACATAAACAAAACTAACGGTATGTTTGATAAGCCCAAAATATACACATATTACGATATATTATAAGATTCTATTTTTTGCAAATTCAATTTGGTTAAAGTGGTGTTTGATTGGTCCAAAATAAATCTTATAAATTTTGAATGTCGCCCCAATATCAGTATCCTCACAAAAATTCGGACTTCAATTTTAAAAGATGCTGAAAAGCGTTAACTTGCAGGTTAGCATTTTTCCTTATGCGTGTGTTTTTAGTTTCTGCCCTCACGTTGAAAATTTTTCCTCTTAGCAGTATCTCTTCTTTTATATTAGAAAGCTTGTCCATTTTGGGAAAGTTTCCATACTTCTCCTACAACATAGAAGATCTATGCTTACCCTACCATCCAGCCGTCCAATTTTGATCAAGAGAGCCACTCACCGTTTGATCTTAGATCCGTCCTCTCAAAGTATTTTATTTTTAATTTTTTTTATATAGATTGTATGAATGAAATTTGGTACATGCAATCTTCTCATTGGGGCGTACCTATAAAAAATATTAAAAATAATTTTTCGATAACATATAATGACCAAAATACCTTTAAAAATTACAAGGGTATTTTGGTCATTTTATTTTATTGGAAATATTTTTTTTTTTATATTTTTTTGCCGATACGAGTTTAATAGAGGATTGAACATCCAAATAGTTTACAGAAAAAAACTTAAAAATAAAATAGTGTAGAGATATGACATTGTGAATGAGGCAATCTTAAGCCTCCATCCCAAATTGACGGTTGGATAAGAATAAGTATAAAACTTTTATGATGTAGGAGAAGCATTCATTTTTCTCTTGCACTTTCTCTTTCATGGCCAGAAACTAGAGCTCATCCAACATATCGGCATGTGCTCTCCCTCTCACTCTCTCTCTCTCTCAAATCTCTCTTTCTCCACCTTTCTTTGTATTCTTTGATTGAGTTTTTGTGAAGTTTTCTTATCCGTGCAAGGCCCCTTCCTTTTCGTGCTTGATTGCCTCATGTTTGTTTTGAAATTTTTGAGAGAGAGATGGGTTCTTCAATATTTCTGTTGACCTAGGTTAAATTGATTGGGTAATTTCAATTTTCTTCTTTTTCAATTGGGGCTTTCTTGTGGCCTTGAGATTTATGTGCTCCATTCGAGAGAACTTTTCAATATTGCTCGTTGAACCTGCAACAAAGGAGAAGAAATTAGGGAATGGTTTTCTTTCATTCTATTTTGTATTTTAGCCTTAAAAAAACAATTCTACTTTTTTGGCCTTAAGAAAATAGGTAGGGGTTTTATTTTTATTCATGGATGGAAACCATTTTTTGAATCGTATTTAAGTTGCATATTTTGTTCAAGTTTTTGCTCTTTTTGGGATGATGATGTTAATTATGGGTTGAAACGTACACTAGAATTTTGAACTATGTAAGTTTTTGTTCAAAGTTCCGTCTGAATTTTGACCAGAATTTTGAGAAAGTTGTGCAAATTTTTCGATGACTTTACTAATAAAGAAATAAAAATATTGTTAAGTAATAGAGAAAGACTTTTGATAGATTTTAGTAAAAAAATTATTGAATTTTGGTTTGAGATCTGGTAAAGCTCTGATGAATATTGGTTATCAAAGGAGGCTTTAACATCTCAAGGGTTGTTTTGGGTCTTAGATCCCCAAGTGTTTTGGCTGACAAAAAAACCAATTTTGGAGTAAAGTATAGCAAAATTGTGAAGGTCAACCAAGTTATTTTTTGTATTTGGTTTTTGTGGCATACAGTAAAAAAACGAGTTACAAAATAATTGTTGCTTCTTATATATTCCATCATTTTTTGTTGTAGAGTTTCATGTATATCCTCTATTGCTCTGAATTCATATAAGAAGCTTTTTGGTTGAAGCTCTTAAACATTAACATGATCGTGGCAAACAATGTGATACTGGATGGACAAAAGAAGCTTGAAAAACTATTATGATCAAATTTAATAGTAACTTTAATATATCATTAACTGTCTAACAATTAAAGAGTCATTAGAACCAATTATTAAAATAATATAAGACAGTCAAGAAACTCTATGGACAAAGTGGCTTTGGGTGGAATGATGCATTGCAATTCCCGTTTGCTTTAGAACAAGTTTGCGAGGATTATATCAAAGTTAGTTTATTTTATATAAATTTATTCATTCTTGATTGTTTTTTTTTCTGTTACTCAACAATTTTTATAATGAACAACGAAGGCTATTGTGATATACAGGCAAACCCAGAAGCAAAACAATTTAGAAATAAGACTTTTACACTGTACGATAAATTGGCTGAGATATTCGAAGGTAGATTGTAATATGTGTTTGTATATGACTTGCTCTTATTATTATTTTATTTCCAATGGTTACAAAAAGACCCGAACTTTAATAGGTACTATTGCATAAGGAAAAGTTACATTGTCAACTATCCAATCAGAGCAAAGAGGGCAAGCTAGAAATAAATTTGAGGCTCCAGACTCCCCAACTGAATTCGTGTGACAATCACCTGATTTACATGATGAACCTGACATTAATGTAATGGATGAAGTTTCTCAAACTAACTTGGAACGAGCTACCACCATATCAACCACCCCTCACCATAAAAGGAAGAGTCGCTTGGGTGTTGACCATCATATTGCAAATGTCTTAGATAAGATAATAAAGCCATGCATCAACTGTGATCAAGAGAAAATGATGCAAGCTACTAAAGAAGATTATTCTTATGGCTCTTTCTTAGAGGAATTGCAAGAGTTACAAGAATTTGATGCAGTCGAGATGGTGGAATTAGTAGGAATTTTGAAGGATGAAAGCAATAGAGTTGCATTTAAGAAACTAAAAGGATTAATTTGTAAGTCTTGGTTACGCTAAAAAATTAGTAATAGTATTACCTAGTTGTTATTTTCTAGATGACATGACCATAATATTTTGAACACCATCAAACTTGGTTCAATTTTATTTACAATGATTTTGTGATTAGTTGAATTTGAAATTAGTTGGTTACATTTGTAATTGATTTGCTAGAAATTTTCAAAGTTATACTTGTTTTCTCCTCCTTGTTATTATACAATGATATAATTAGATTATTATAAGAAGGTCCCATGTTTATGAGATAATTTATTGATTAGGGTGAACTTAAGTTAGAATTGATAAATTGTAACCATGGACTACGAATCTAAAGAAGAAAGCCAACAAGGGTATATGCTAGTGGTTGTTGTTGTTGTTGCATGGTACCACATTGGAATAAGATTCCTTGTTGACCATCTTGTCTCCAAGGTACTAAAATTATGCAGGAGTTACTAAATGAACATCCTATCCGTTGTAAGGAGAATCTTCGCATGAAGCAACATGTCCTTAAGAATATTTGTCATACAGTACGAAGCGAAAATCTAATCCAAGATTCTAAGTATATAGTGTCGAGAAACAAGTGGGAATATTTCTATACACCATAGCTGATAACTCTGGCAATCAAATAATACAAGAACGATTTCAACACTCTGGTCAAATAACTAGTTGGTACTTTGGTCGCGTTCTTAAAGCTATGTGTACATCAGCACCTTGCTACTGTTTGGTAGTATAAGACCAATAGGCTAGAAATGCAATCTTTTTTAAAAACTTTCATTGTATAAAAACTCAAGGGTTTAAATGCATGAATATCTCAATACAAAACCATAATACATATATTCCAGCTTACAAACATAGTTTATGGACATTTGAATAGTAAAATTTAACCCTAACAGGACCATTACAAATCCCTTACTAAAAAGTACAATTAAACTGAATACAATATTCAAATATTCACATTATACGTCTCTACAATATATTGCATGACTTGCACTTGCAATTCCTTATTATATCAAAATTATATGATAATTTCAGCCTCATTCTTTATCCTCATAATATCTCATACACATCATACACTTGATCATAATAATTCAATAAGATTTCAATTCGCATAAATTATAATGCATAGCATTAAAGGCAATACCGCAAGATAAAAAAAAAAAAAACTCAATATTCATACAACATACTCAATTTAATCAATCATGAATCCATTTAATAACTGTAAATACATCAAATTAACACGTAAATATATATGGAGAAACCATGGTTCGAACCCCTTGTGCCCGGGCCATGAAAGGGCTTTTTGAGGACTTAATTTTGTCCCATTGTCTAAGGTATAGGTGATAACAATAACTCTAAGAGATCAATCCAATGGGAAGTAAATGATCACATTTATTTCACTTAATGAGGATCAAATCATGAGAGAGACATGTATCAAAATAGCCCTTCAAAGTTTGAGAGAGATACTACACAAAATAAAAAAATTATGGTGAAACTACACCATGTGGTCCATAAGGGACCACACGAACTTTTCAACATCAAAAAGGGATCTCAATGGACTATTTCTTACGCTCAAATATGATGAAATAAACATCTCATCGGTTGTATATTCTCAGTAAAAAATTTCAAAAATATAAGATCAAGAAATCAAGTTGAAACTACTCAAGATCATGGAGTAAACAAGCTAGTCTACACATACTATGTGTATGGACTACACTATTGTGTTGGGACTTTTCAAATATCAAGTTTTCATGACCAAAAGTGAGAAAGCTACTATAAATTAAGAATTACAGCAAGCTTTGATAATATAAATGAGGTAGGAATTAAAAATATGAGAAGAAAAATCAATACCTTAATGAAACAATAGTATGGGCTTGATCATATAAATGATGGACTACTTCATGGAAGGGTTTCAAATGAAAACTCAAGGAAGAAGATAGTCTCATGGGTGACCACAATTTTTCAAGGGCTCTCACTCTCTCTCTTTTTGAAGTGAATACTCAAATTAGGATAATAATTGATCCCATAAATTACTTTTATACTTAGATCATAAAGATAGATTTGATCTTGATACTTGATGCCTTAGATCAATAGCACATGAGAGGCCTTTATCCAAGCCATTCATCCATATCTTATCACCAAGATCAATGGAAAAGCTTTTGATACCCTTCGCTCCTCAAAACCTGGATTTATAGTCATTTTACCTTGAAGGCCTTAGTTCCATGTTTTATTTCCCTTTAAGTTCAAACGCATGTTTACACCGATGCCCATGGTTTTTGAATAATTTGTGAGAGTCAATAAAATACAAAGACATGAACATAAAGGTAATATGGGATATCTACACATGTGAATAAAATATCTTATGACCACACCAATAGGATTTTAGCAACACTAAAGTTTCACATGGGTCAAGCTCATAAGGTAGTGTTACATAAGATATACTCACATGTTACAAAATCATATGTAGATAATAATATAAATTAAATTAATTCTCAAAATCCTATGACTTCACACATGCCAAAAATGACACATATGAGCTAAAAAAAAAATATGTGACTTAAATCAAACTTAAGTCATAACAATATATAACCCTTTAAATAACAAGATAATCATGTTATATCATAATACCAACAAAAAAATTAATGACAAATAGGTCCCTACATGGATATAACGTCAGCATGATGTCATCAATGAGTGGGGAGGTGGAGGTACCACGTGGCATCCCTATGGCCACTTGGGATCCATGTGGAGTCCCCATAGGATGTCCTTGTTTGGTATTTACATCAAACAAATTTGAAAATCACATTTTTATTGTTTAAAAAATTTGAAAATTTTTTCAAAAATCTAAAATTTTCTCTAAATGATTTCTCAACATTATTACATAATTTCTCATCAATATAAAATCTTTTCTCATCAATTTTAGATTAATTTGGGCCAAAGGTAAATGAGATCTTTAGACTTATAACACTAGTCGGAGTCTTCCATTGGGCTAACCTGAATGACGTTCTATCGGTGTCTCAAGCCGACCCAATAGACTTATGCTCCACAGTTTATAGCAGGGACACATAATTAGTCACATCAAAGTCGCTGAGCCAATGCTTTTCGTCACTGAGGGAACAATGGATTACTGATGCACCCCTGTGGGACATGTTCCTATTCAAATACAAGGGTCCTCTCAAAGCACATGTGCACTAGCTCTTCTAAGTCAAATAATACTTTAGAAGAGTGGCTTCCCCATACGATTGTGGGTGCACATAACATGAAATGGTCATGTGTCGGATACAGGCTCATGTCCCATGAGCTGACCATTCCATACAGGGCGAATACTCTTTCAAATACTCGGGTTATATTATTCTTGAATGGATTCTCTAAGCCTTGGCTTATTACAGCAACTATGAGGCATTCTAATCAATATATTCCTAACTGTGAGGTGACCCTCACACCTCCCCGAGAGTTCACACTCTCAAAGCCTCCAATACTCGAGGTATATGAATCTGGTCCCCAGTGCGCTAAGCACCCAGATTCAGTCTCTCTCTAACTCCCACTGAGCGTAAGACTATTGGCTTTAAGGCCTTGAAAGACCATATAGCCAACAACTACATCTGCCTCTCATTAAGAAATACTCCTCGAGAGATCCGTTATAGTGATAATTACTTCATCTTCTTCAATGTAGAATTTATGTAACATTATTTTCAAAATTATATTTATTATTATTAGCATCTCACCAAATTTTTATCTTTTGAAGGATTGTATTGAAGCAATTGATGGAATTCACAACCCTGTGACAATCGATACTGAAAACCAAGCCCCATATCGCAATCGGAAACTGTTTCTTTCCCAGAACATTGTGGAAGCATGTTCATTCAATCTTTTATTCACATATGTTTGTAAGGTGGGAGGGCTCTGTTGCTGATTCTACAGTTCTCCAAGCAGCTTTACAAAATGGATTCCATGTACTCTAAGGTACTTCTAACTCATGACTTAATTAATAATACTTTTGTAAATATGCCACTGATAATTTAGATGTTTTCAAATAAGTTAGATAAATACTACCTAGTCGATGCAAGTTATGCGAATACCCTAAATTTTATTGTCCCATATTGTGGAGTCCATTACCACCTCAAAGAATATGGGCGTGGACAAAATGCTCCACAAGACTGCATGGAGTTAGACAATTTGAGACATTATTGTCTAAGAAATACTATAGAGCGTACATTTGGTGTACTTAAAAAGCGCTTTGTTATGCTTTCAAGGCCACCTACGTACCCAATTAAAAAACAAGTTTAGTTATTGTAATGTGTTTCGTACATAAATTTATTTGAATACATTCTGGAGGTGATGACTGGCTTTATGAGGAATATGACAAGGAAAATCAAGATCGAGCTCATCGACCAGAAGATTTTGAAGAAGAAAGTACAAGTAATCCACGTGATGCGGGTAGTCGATTACTAGATAGCATTGCACATTATATTGGTTGGTTGGTTGGTTAAATAAATAAGTTTAGTTATTGTAATGTGTCTCTATATTGATTTTCCAATTGAGCAAGTTTCTTTATGGAATGCCAATAAGCTTTCAATTCAAAACATGGTCTCCCTCTATCTCTCTCACGTAATCTTAATATCTTATGCCTAATAAAGGATGGATGTCACCGATGATCTTTCTCTCTTTCTCTGATGCGATGTGCTTCTTTAAATTATTAGTTTTTAAGCATATTTTTTATGAAGAGTACCTATATTTAATATCGAAAAAAAATACAAGTTTGTCAAATATGTGCTTAATGAAAAACTTCAATTTATTGTGATTGTGTCTTCCAAACAGTCAAATATCTTAAGTCTTAGAAGATTCTAAAATGCAGGTAGATAGTCAAACATGCACAAAAAGATACATATGAGGATAATTAATATATGAAAAACAAGCAACGTTTTTATTTAGATTTTCAAAAATTTAAATATTCTAAACCTATTTTTGTCAAACGGGCTTTACATGGAATATATATATATATATATATATAAAGATTTGATGAGCCGGCTCGCGTATGGGGCTTCGTACGACAACAGTTGAGATGGTTTTTCCCGATCGTCTTCATTTTAAATCCCAAAGCTCTATATTACAGCATTGAAAAGATGTGGCACCAGAGAGCAGCGTCCCGTCTCGCCCTCTCGCGCGATGGGAACTCTCTCCTTCCATCTCCCTCGCACCTCTCTCTCTCTCCATCTCCCGCCCACCTCTATCTCAAACCCTATGGCTGGCCCCTCTCTCTCAAACCCTCTGGCTGCCCCTCTCTCTCAAACTCTCTAAAACTCGCCCCTCTTTCAATCTCTCCCCTGCCTACCCTTCTCAGCCCCTCTATATACACCTCTCGTTGCCCATCCCTCTAATTTTGGGGTTTTGTTTGTTTTGGGTTTTGGTGGTCGGGTACAGTTACAAAGCCAACTGATGATGTCCCAACAGCCCAGAAGCTCGAAACCGCAATGGCAAGAATTCTGGGTAATCTCTCGTTGCCCATCTCTCTCAATCTCCCTCTATGCCCCCCTCCCCCCCCCTAAAACGCAAAATTTCTGAAATTCTATATGCTCTATTGTTGTTGCAAACGCGATTGGAACAATCTTCGGTGGATTTGAGGTACGCTATTTTAAGGATATTTTCGAATCTGCTTAAATGCTTTCTTTTTATTCTTTGTTTTTTCTAGGATATTGATTTTTACATGTGATATGAATTCCTTGTTTTGGGTTTTGGGGTTTTTGTTGTTTTAATTTGGTTTTGGGGGTTTTGGTTGTCTCTGCGTATAAGCTTTGCTAAAATTATTTTGCTACTCTTTGATTCAGAGCTCTTATATTGTTTCTTTTTTTGATAGCTGGTTTGGGTCTCATTTGCTTAGCATGTACTTAAATTTGAGTAGAAATTTTATCTCCATTAGATAATAGTTAGATTCCATTGTCTGCACAGAACTATAATGTAAAGCTTCTGATTTTGGCCTAGCTTCATGGGGTTTTTCTGAAAATGCAATCCTGTTTATTGCTAAAATATGAATGTACTTATCGTTGTGACTTAGAATGCATCATAGTTATAGAATGGCATGTAATCAGATCAAAATACTAACTGCATTTCTCTTCTCTATTTTTTTTTCTAATCTTGTTTTTCCTAATTGTGTCCCCGCATTTACTGTACCATCACTTTTGTAGAGCCTAGTCTTTGATCCGGTGCCTTGATTCTTTTATTTATGAATTTAGAACATCCATAATGAGTACATACATAGGTGACGTTTCTTTTTTATCATCGTTACTTTTAACCAGATTTAATCAGTCTTTTTATTAGTCAGAAAAGCATATACGCTTAATGAATTTGCAGGACATGACATTAGACAAGACTGAACTTATGCACATAACTTTTGATCTTGTGTTTCTTGAAAAGCCTACCCCAATTAGTCCTTCCTCCAACTATGCATTTTCCTCATCAATATGAACACATGCACCAGTATTCTACTGCAACCAAACATCATAAATTGAAATGGTGCCTCAATTGCTCATCTTTTTATCTATTACTACGCTAAAAAGGCAATTATAAGCTGTTGAAAGTGAATTAGATAGTCCAATAATATATCAAAAACTTTATAGAGTATTGACTCATCTTACTTTATTGTTTGTTTGGTTAAGAAGATTTTTAAAACTTCCATAGACAATTTAATATGGATATTCTTTTGTGATGTTTGTCTATATAGTGTTTTGATATAACGACTCAATTGATTTTTGCAGACGATATTTGCAAACCTCTACTTATGTGGTTAGGTTTTTTATGTACGGTCAGTTGAAAGATTTTTATGGACCGCACCATATCAGTCGATGTGACATCTTCCCCGTGCCCAATTGTAGACAGCACGAATGCCACCATTGAGACCATGGAGCAGGTTCCTCATCTTTCAAAAATGCGAGATGGGGAACTTGACTCATCAACCAATGGCCTACAAATAGAAGAACCATATGTAGGGATGAAGTTTGGTTATGAGAATGAGGCATATGAGTATTATAAGGAGTATGCATTAGCCAAAGGTTTTGGCACCCGTAAGGGGACTACCCACAATAAAGATGGTCAAAGGATTGATAGAGAGCTCAATTGTAATAAGGAAGGGTTTCGCCGAGAGAAAGATCGAGTAGGTGATGTAGTGATTGCTTCTTATTGCTTGCAAAATTTATTGACAACATGAATATGATTTTTGAAATACAGTGTGGTTTTGTGAATTAGGTTGAGTGCAACGAAGTGATCTGAAATTGGTGGAAAGCAACTGCCTGATGGCGAATATTGGAGCTGACAATGTTTTGGGCTACTCATGTGTGTTATAGAACATGAATATGAGTTGAAATACAGTGTGGTTTTGTGTGTTGCATTGGGTACAACACAGATCCATTGGGATTCTATTTTACTTGTACAGTTGTGTGTTGCATTTTGTATGCTGCTGAATTTTGTATGCTTACTGAATTTTGTATGTTCACAGATATCACTACCACTAATGTAGGCTTGCTACTGAATTTTGAATGCTTGCAGCGTTTTGTATGTTCACAGATATCACTACCACTAATGTATGCTTGCTGCTGAATTTTGTATGCTTGCTGAGTTTTGTATGTTCACAGATGTCACTACCACTAATGTATGCTAGCTGCTGAACTTTGTATGCTTGCTGAGTTTTGTATGTTCACAGATATCACTACCACTAATGTATGCTTGCTGCTGAATTTTGTATGCTTGCTGAGTTTTGTATGTTCACAGATATCACTACCACTAATATATGCTTGCTGCTGAATTTTGTATGCTTGCTGAGTTTTGTATGTTCACAGATACCACCTACCACTTATATATGCTTGCTGCTGAATTTTGTATGCTTGCTGAATTTTGTATGTTCACAGATATCAATCCCACCAATGTATGCTTCCTGCTGAATTTTGTTATGTGTAATGCATTCAGTCCATCATCTCTTTCGTTATGTGATGCATCAGTCCATCGTCTCTTTCATTATGTGATGCATCAGTCCATCATCTCTTTCATCAGTTCATTATGTTATGCATTCAGTCCATCACTTGGTTGGCTTCAATTACATGAATTTTTTTATTGATTTTGGTAACTTGAACTCCATTGATAACCACTTAGGCATCCATCAACTCAATATTTCCTTCTTGTTGCATGTTGAAAAGGAAGGTCCTGAAGGGCTAAAGATTTTGGATCAATTGTTGATGATTGAAGAGTTTACTAATCCAATTCCTTGTGTAGAGCATTTTTTGGGCCCCTGGTGGGTTTTTATACAGGGCATCCATTTATAGGTTTGGTTATGTTTTGTAGATTATAAGTTTTGATCAAGTTATAGTCATTGAGTTGCAAATGATTGCTTGAATTGGAACTGAGCTCAAAATCCTTGTAATGGCAGTAACATTCATCGGCTTGGAATGCATATTATTGTGAATATATCTCCTATATATGTAGCTATTACTACAGTTGTGATTGAAGTAAGCATACGTAGCTATTAGCCCATTACTACAGTTGCAAATGATTTCAGAAGTTACAGTTTTTGAAGGCAAGCAACCCAATCGTTGAATATCTGAACTCTGTTTTCCCATCAAATTTGAGTTTGACCTTAAATTTCATGGGCAGAAACCAGGACAAAAATGAAAAGGCAAATTCAGAAATTAACTAAGAGAACCGGTCAGGTTTATGATTCAGGAGAATTGATTTTCATCTTCACATCATTAACTAAAAGCCCAAAAGCATATGATATGCAGCAGAGAGAAACCCAACGAATATGATATTTAAAAACAACCCCAAATGTATGATATTCATAAAAAAAAGGGAACAAAAATTATAAATAGAATACAAAGTCGGTCTAATCTCGAATGGCAAAGTATCACCAGCATCCAGAGCAATCTGCACAATAAAATTGGAAGCGAGAGAGGGGGAGTTAATGCGTTAATTCAACAAAAGTAATTCAAACATAAATGCATTAGCTAAAGTATCAACAATTTGTTGCATACGCCCTAAAGTATCAACAATTTGTTGTTGAATGAGCATCGCTTTAAGCCTAACCATAATACACTTGCAATTTTTGTGACTGATTGGGAGCTTAATGTACTTGATATGCATTGTAAGTTGCACCATGGACATGTTTGCCATGGATATCCCCCAGCACTTGTGGAAATTGATGACATGTTGTGTAGTTCAATCTCGTTTTGCCCTTCTTATCTGAAACCCCAACAATGAAAGAGAGAATTGAGAGAAACCAAACACAACCAGAACTTGCATAGGAATATTGAAAAGGGCAAAAAGCAAATGAACCCAATACGTGATGTGGTAATATGATATTAACTGTTGATTCATCAGAGATAGAGAGAGACGAGAGAGAACTTGCATAACAATACATAAGGAAGGAATTAAAATTACATAAAAAACGCTGAAGAAAGCAAAAACAGGGCAGCCTAAATGAGACATATCAATACTTTATATCGAAAGAGAAGCCAAATTGCAAACCAAAAAGTTGCAGAAAAAATACCAAAAAGAAGAAAAAGAAAACATGTGAGAGGTGAACTTTCTCAAGAATCTCAACAACTTCTTGCTTCCAATGTAAGGTGACTTTTGGACACAAATGTAAATGAACAAAAAGTAAATCATCAAAAGTTTTCCACAATCTAATCATTCATACATATTAAAAAAAAGATAAAATCGTCTATTTTCACCAAAAAAACATTGCAATTTTATTCACTCACAGACCAAAGCAATGGACGACTCTATAGGCATTTGCCTTTGAAATTCAGATAAGCTATTCATGATATTCAATGCATATACTGAAATATTAAGCTTTCTGGCACTTCCCAATGGTAATCATTCATACATATTAAAAAAAGAATAAAATAAGTGCTTTGGAACCCACAATTCAAAGTTTAGGTAGGGACTCCATTTGTAAAATTAGTGCTTTGGCCATTAGAGAGTTTTCATCATCCTTACCTGCCTGTACATTCTATTTGTCTCCCTGAATAAACAAGGCGATGGGACTAAAATCTCAATATTACATCAAGTTGACTATGGTTATACGCAAATTTGTGCCATCTATGGAAGTGAAACTAACTCAGTGGATGCTAAGTCAGTTCATCGTCCACTCTTCAGCCTTATACCTTGGAGTTTGGTTTCAAGTTTTACAGAATTCTAATAATATATCGAGAATTATTATGTGAATCAATAACTATAGATGGCAACAATTCAATCTTGTCCAATGTCATGTCCTGCAAATTCATTAAGCGTATATACTTTTATGAGTAATAAAAGGGCTGATTAAATCTAGTTAAAAGTAACCATGATAAAAAAGAAATGTCACCTATGTATGTACTCATTGTGGATGTTCTAAATTCATAAATAAAAGAATCAAGATAAAGGATCAATGACTAGCCTCTACAAAAGTGATGTTACAGTAAATGCAGGGACACAGTTAGAAAAAGAATAGAGCAGCGGAATGCAGGAAGCACTTTGATCTGATTACAGGCCATTCTATAACTATGATGCATTCTAAGTCACAACAATAAGTACATTCATATTTTAGCAACAAACATGATTGCATTTTTAGTAAAACCTCATGAAGATAGGCCAAAATCAGAAGCTTTGCATTATAGTTCTGTGCAGACAATGGAATCTAACTATTATCCAATGGAGATAAAATTTCTACTCAAATTTAAATACATGCTAAGCAAATGAGACCCATACCAGCTATCAAAAAAAGAAACAATGTAAGAGCTCTGAATCAAAGAATAGCAAAACAATTTTCCTATGCATAGAGCAAATGAAGCTTATGCACAGAGACAACCAAAACCCCTAAAACTAAAATTAAAACAACAAAAACCCCAAAACCCAAAACAAGAAATTCGCATCACATGTAAAAATCATTATCCTAAAAAAAAAAACGGATTAAAAGAAAGCACCGAAGCAGATTAAAAAATATCCTTAAAAAAATAAAGAAATCGACTTTAGAAATCAAAATAAAACAGTAATGGGTAAGGCATAAAAGATAGCGTACCTCAAATCCACCGAAGATTGTCCCAATCTCCTTTGCAGCAGCAATGGAGCATATGGAATTTCAGAAATTTAGTGTTTTAGTTTTATTTCTAGGGAGAAAGGGGGGGCATAGAGGGAGATTGAGAGAGATAGGCAACTAGAGATTATCTAGAATTCTTGCAATTACGGTTTCGAGCTTCTGAGCTATTGGGACATCATCAGTTAGCTTTGTAACTGTACCTGACCACTAAAACCCAAAACAAACAAAACCCCAAAATGAGAGGGATGGGCAACGAGAGGTGTATAGAGAGGGGCTGAGATAGGTGGGGGAGAGATTGAAAGAGAGGGGCGAGTTTCAAGGAGTTAAGAGAGAGGGCCAGCTAGAGGGTTTGAGAAAGAGGGGCCAGCCCATAGGGTTTCAGAGAGAGGTGGGCGAGAGAGAGAGAGAGAGAGAGAGTTCCCATTGCCCGAGAGGGCGAGATGGGACGTCGTCGGAGAGACGGGACGTTCCTCTCTGTCGCCACATCTTTTCAATACTGTAGTGTAGGGCTATGGGACTTAAAATGAAGACGATCGGGAAAAACCATCTCAACCGTTGGCGTACGAAGCCTCATACGCCACCCAGCGTATCAAATCCTTTATTTATATATATATATATATAAACCATCTCAACCGTACGAAGCCCCATACGCGATCCAACGTATCAAATCTTTTATATATATGAAAAATGATCTTGTGAGATCCTTTCACACTTAGGTGTGTAGAACTTCATAGGATCACCATTAAATTTGACACAGATACCTAAAAAAGTTAAGTCCCACATCCAAGTGATAATTTTTTTAGAGATTTGTGTCAAATTTAATGGTGATCTTTTAAAATCCTATACACATAGGTGTGGGAGGGTATCATAAGATCATTACTATATATATATATATATATATATATATATATATA
>NW_006494943.1:3024613-3041341 GCF_000471905.2 Amborella trichopoda
ATTCAATACAAACTGTATTCAAAACAATAACACACTTACTGTTTACATATGCAATAACTGGAAAATAGTTTCCAGTGTTGAGGGCAATAGGAAGGAAGAGAATGCAGATTGCAATCACACATGCTGTTATAAAGATAAGGAGGAGAGATAGAACCTGGTAGGTAAAATGAATTATGGAGCTATGAGGTCAGGATAGCTTTTGATGATGACGTGTCTTCGGGCAGAAGAGAGGGATGAAAAAGGAAGAACAGAGAAGAAGAGAGAAGAAGGAGAGTAGTAGAGTGGAGCAGGGCTAAAGGAAATTCGGAGAGGCTTGCGACCTGCGATCTGACTTGAGAGCTTCAAACTGGTTTGCGACCCCTGGGTAGGAATGAGAGGGAGCCCCCTCTTATATAGAAGAGTTTGCTTCGTAATGAAGCAAAGGAGTGAGAGGATGTGATGAGACCGAAAGGGAGAGAGGACATAAAGTAAAAGCGGAGAGGACATAAAGTAAAAGCGAAGAGGACATAAAGTAAAAACAGAAAAGGGAAAAAGACAAAAAGGATAAAAGAGGATGCTGAAAAAGGCATCATGTACAGTGACTTTTTTGTTTCTTATGGAAGTGGCCACAGTAAAAGGCATCTGTGCACAATGGCTTTTTGTCTTCTTCTGTCGGTGGTGATGGTGAAGGGTATCTTTGTACAGTATGTCGGTAGCTTCTGTCAGTGGCTTTTGTCTTATATGTTGGTGGCATCATAAACGTATCTTGGTATATTCTGTGTATGTCAGTGAGGTACTGTGGAGCATCTTTTAGGGTCTTTGGCTGAACTCTTCTGGGTCTGTTTCTTCTTCTGGATCTGCTTCGTCGAGTTGCAAATATTAATTGGTGTGTAATGGTGAGGATTGTACAGTTTCGTCTGATGAAACCGGTTTTCTTCCTGCTTCTGCGAATATCTCTTTCATTTGTTTTTCTAGCATTTCCTTGGAAGCATTGGGGTTAGATTGGAGCATATTTCGTAGGTATGTAGGAAAGTCAAATGAAGTATTGGCTGTATTATGGTCACTTAGACTTGGGTGATATATAGGTTTTTGTGGAGGTATTCTCTTAAGAACTATGGTTGTGGGATCCATATTGAAAATATCCCACCATTTGACTGAGATGGTTTTGTCCAGTCTGGGAATGTAGGTATGGTCAGCTGTATTATTGACAGAGATGGTATATTCCCATTTCATAATCCATGGGAGTTGATATAAGGCCACAAAGTAAAGGTGATTGTCAATATCATTATTGCTATTATTGAATTTCACAAATTGTTCCTGCACTTTTTGGAAAGCAGGAGGTAAAATTGGAGTGGTTGAACCCCAAACTAGAAACCAATTTTTAAACCAATTGGGGAATCGTTCGAAAACAAGTAATCGAAACTGGATATATCAGCTATGAGTATTGTTTGGATTTTGATAATTAAATATTTTATGCCAAGCCTTTATGTAGTCGGCACATTTGTAATATTTGTATGAAAAATTGGGGTTGTGTAATTTCTTTCCTTGAGCGGGATTACATCCCCACTCATCATAAGAGAATAGTTTCTTAATTTGGACTTTGGAGTAAGCAATGACTCTAGTATTCTGTTGGTAATAATGGACAACAGATATAGATCCTATTTCCATGAGAATTGCTTCATAATATTATCTGGTTTTGACTCCATTGGTTGGATTTAGATGATTTATCAAATATAATGGAGCAGATGGGGTCTGTATTTATGTGATGGTCATCAATGGTGATGTCCATAAGGTAGGCTCGTTCAATGTATGAAGACCTAGGCAAATTAGGCCTTTGATTGGATTTGGATTGTGCTTGAGAATAAGCAGGAGTAGAAGTATTAGCATCAGGATAAGTAATTTGGTGAATATGAGAATTGGAAGGTGAAAGGGTTGCCAAAGGCGGGAATTCACCTTCAAAGGATATTATATTCAGTGGGCGTTTGTCGTTGCGAGAATTGCTACGAGAACCCATGGAATTAGGTGGAGATGATAGAGTAGTATTATTTCTATTAGCTTCAAAGAGCTGTAATGCAAGTGAAAGTGGTGATTCTTCGTCGTTGGCGTCAGTGTTGCCCCCCCTGCAAAAATTCACGGGTAAGGAAATCAGGAAGAGAATTGGAAGACCCGGGAAGGTGTTCAATCGTGAAATCAAAGGCGGACAGGATAGCCTGCCAGCGGGCAAATATTTGTTTGGAAACGAGATTTTGAACATCTTTTTGCAGAATATCTTTGGCGGCTTTACAATCAGTTCGTATGAGAAATTGTTGATTGAGAATATCACTCTGAAATTTTGTAACACTTAAAGTACAAAGGAAATTTTTTTTATTCTGTAACAGAGTTTTGACATTATTAATCAAAGTGTATTGGTACATTTTGATAATTTGAAGATATTCCTGTTTGGTCTATTGATAAAGGATATAAAAGTGTAAGAAATGGGACTCCAAGTATAACTGCTTGACTTAATCCTTTGACCATGATAAATGGTGTATTAATACATTGATGGTTATTACAGACAGAAGCATTAGATAATTTATAATTGATAAAGAGTCTACTACCATCTGATGTATTTAAGATTTGAGTTGTCTTATCAAAATATTTTGAAGGTACTAGACCTTCATTGATGCAATTAAGGTCAGCCCCTGAGTTTATTAAGGCTGAGGTTTGGAAACTATAATCTTTTGCTACAATTATCTTGACTTGAACAAACTATTTTTTAATAATAATTTTGTCTATTAAATTAACAAAGGGGATGGTTACCAGATGCGGTTTGGCTTCTGAAGTTTCTGGTATATCTTCTGGTGGATCGGGCTCATATGTCATGAGCTGATCGAATTCTATTTCATCTGTATCAGTTTCTGGTTGAGATAATTGTTGTAATTCTAGAGTTTTGATTCTATTTTTTAATTGATATACTTCTTTTTTAACTTCTTTGATTTCTTGCTTTAAGTCTGAAATAGAAGGTTCTTTATGTTGAGAAGTATGTTGTTCACTTATTCTTTTCATAATAGAAGCAAAATTGTATTCATCAGGTGTTTTATTAATTGGAGGTGTTTTTGCTTTTGTTTTAGTTAATGTAATAAATTTAGTGATTACAGATCTTTTTTCCTCTGGATCTGTAATTTTCTCGATAATATCTAATATTAGATTATCTTCTTGAGTAAGCGTATGAAGATTATGTATAGGTATAGGACAACTACAATTAGTGTCGTTCATTTGATTTGATGATTTTGTATATATATATATGGTGTAGTTTACATACAGACGCATCCGTAGGTGTAGAGGTGAGGTGCACCTTCAAATTTATCATGGTATTTAATTTTGATGTAAAATGTTCTTAGGATTATCTCAAAATCTAGTTTTATATCTAATTATAAAATTTTAAATTTAACAAATGGTTAAAATCAAGTATATCTATAAACATATGAAAATCTTGAAAATGGACAGTGTAGATAATATGTTATGAACTGCACTATTTATGAGATTTAAAATATTTTTATTTTACATGGTCGTACATCTCGATGGCGAGACGATCAATCAAAGGGTTTTTCAACATTAAAACTACCTTTTTCGACAGATTTGTGAGGGGCATCCGTAGTTCTATATTATAAGGTCGCATCCCTATATAAATTTTTTCCATATATATATATATATAGATCCTTTCAGCCTACGGGCTGATAGCTACAGTGTCAGTCAATGGCCCAAGTTGAATATGGGCCGTTCTGACGATCACGACCTCATTTCTTGTTTGAATTTTCATTTTTTTTCTACAAATCAAAATCACTTGAAATTTGGAGCATCTATTCTTAAAAAATAGATTAATCTAATAAAAATATAAAAACAATAATTCGTAAAATAAAATTGGCTAAAATATGTCCGAAATATTTCGATGGTATTTTGGTCAATTTATATTTTGCAAATTTTTTTTTTTTAATTTTGAGTGTATTTTAGTCAATTTATCTATCATATATATATATATATATATAAGATAGATTTAGAAGTTTATAGTTGGAGACATTTTAAAAGATACAAAAAAAGGGAAAAAATATAAAAATAATACATTAATTAAAAAAGCATAAATCAATGTAACATAAATCCAAATTACTTATAATTTTATGCCTGAGTTTCACATTTTTATGATACTTTTTCAAATTTTGTCCCAATTCAAGCACTGCTTAGGCAAGATGGAGCGATTTTACGTGTTGCTTCAAGGAATGCAATCGTGGCTGATTTCCCAGCCAAAGATGGATCAACTACATCATTTTTTACACTCAATAAGTTCTCATTTTGAATCCTGGAGGTTACATGTTCAAATTGAAACGTCAAGACAATATTGAGATCAAACATGGACAAAACTTATAATTAACGCTACTCGGAGAAGTTATCAAATTTGAAGGATATATGTTTATCATTTCAAACCAAAGCATGAAAGATGATTAGATATAGTCAACTATTTCGATATACTTCATCAATCTTTATTCTCATCACATCAGGAAACATATTTAAACCCATTTTTGAGGAGAGATAGTAGAATCCATACATGCCCATTTGCATTTCCCATATTTGCGCATGATAGAGAGAGAGACTATACTTATGCAGAAACAAAAAACAATCCACGAAAACAAGAAATAAAAAATAAACACAAAGGAAAGAAAGAGACAATCAACCACAATGCAAAGATATACATGGTTTGGCAACATGCATACGTCCACGGGAGATGAGAGCTTCTTTACTGGCAATTGAGAATAGGGTTACAATAGCTCTTTTCCTCACGCCTCTATGTTCTCTTTGATTACAAAGAAATCTGTGTTTTTCCTTAACCCTAAATGAACCTCCCGTCGCAACAATATATATCGAGTTTTAGATAGATGGTACAAATTACCGAAATACCTTAAGTACAGATATATATCGAATCCCAGATATATCAAATCCCATGTACGGATTAGGGCCTTTGGCCCTCCGGGCTTTTAACGGTCATCCGGAGTTGTTATTTTGACTCTACCTTGACAGATCTATTTCTTCAAATACAAGACATTAATCCTCGACAACTTATTACATTGACAATCAAGAGACAGGCTCCCAATAGTACCATCTTTTATCCTGAGTGTAGAAATCATCAAATAGAGAGAAAGTTGTTGATACTTGACTTACTTAAAGCTTAAGTTAGAGAAGTAGTAGATCCGTGGACAATACCCCTACATATAGTCAGGAATACGGGACCCCATATGCCCCTTGGTATTAATATTCTCCATTTGTCGATATACTTTCTTTTTAGAAATGTGAATGTATAAGCTTCAAGGCCCGAAATCAAACGTGTTCGACCCCGTATAGAGGGTAGATGTAAATTGTAAAAGGAATTGGATGTTCTTGAAACTCCTCACATGCTAAATATATATGTAAAAACCATTCATATTTCCATAACATGAAACTTAAGGGCGAATTTGGCTCCGGTTGTGTTAGTTATTTGGTTTTATATATCTGATATGAAGTTATAATATCAAAAATATATTTTCTAACACATTTCTGGACAATCACAAATATGTTAGATAAGTTGGTGAAATTATCAAAGGACTATGAATACCAAATGATAGGTCCATGTCTGAGTGGAACACAATCATTTCACAATATAAAATACAATAAATTTCAACATAGTTTATTGCTCATCATCATCATCTAAGCCTTATCCTAATTAATTGAAGTCGGCTACATGAATCATGCTCATTATTCTTTATCAAGGACCATACTCTCAATAAGACCAATAGTCCTCATATATTTTCTCAGTACTTCTATCTATGTCATTTTGGGCTTTCCCCTTGCTTTTTTAGAGCCTTCTATTTGAACCAAATTGTACCTTCTAATCGGTGTTGTATTGGGTCTAAGCAGCACATAGCCAGCCGATCTAAGTCTACATTTTATCATCTTATCTTTTATTGAAGCCATACATAAGTTCCCTTGTATGTATTTATTCTGAATTCTATCATTTCTCGTCATGCCACTCATCCATCGTAACATCGTTATCTTAGCTACATTCATCCTATGGATATGTTGTTTCTTAGATACCCAGCATTCCACCCCATAAAGCATGACTAGTTTTATAGCAGTCCTATAGAACTTCCCTTTCAATCTCAATAGTATGCGGTGATCACATAAGACTCTAGATGCAACTCCCATTCGCCCACCCAGCTCTAATTGTATGTGCAACAGCTTCTTCAATCTCTCTATTCTCTTGGATTATCGACCCTTAATTTAGGCATTTCTTGATGGTCAATTTTAACTACTTCATAATTTCTACTCATATTATTACTAAACTTGTATTCCATATATTCTTGGCCTGATTAATTTTAAAAAATTTTGACTCTTGAGCACCCCTTTATGTTGACATTTGTCTTTAGTCTCATTAATCAAAATTGTCATTTGCGAACAACATATGCCACGACACCTTGTCTTGTAGGTGCCTGATTAACTCATCTATAACCAAAACAACGCGATATGGGCTTAGAATTGACCCCTGATACATGATCATTGCTATTGAAAGTTCACTTGTCACTCCACTAGTTGTCCACAGACTAGTTAGCGCTCCATCATACATGCACAATATAAAATAAAAAATACACACTATTTAAATGTTGATTAATCAAAGAATGGAAAAAAATAATTGAAAATTTGACTTTTTCTTTAAAAAATATATAAAATGAAGCAAAAAAAAGCAAAAGAAAAACATAATTTATCTAGGTAAATGACGAACCAAAAAACCTATATTTATCTAACATGATATAGAAAAAGCACTAAACAAATTAAACGATATAAAATAAAAAAATCTTTAAAAATCTAAGGTATATTTTAAAAAAGGTAGAAAGCTGAGCAAGAAAATATCAATTTCATTGTAAATTAGGGAAAAAATTAACAAAAATAATTTGCAATAAACCTAACAAAATGAATATGATATGGGATATTTATAATACATTAAAATATATTAAATTATTTGAGGCACTTTAAAAAAAATTGAGTTTAGAACTCTTCAAATTTTCTACTTGATCGAAAAAAATTTATAAAGAGCTTCACTAGGGTGACCAATTACAAATGTCAAAATTTTTGGTTGAGATATTGAGATAGAAAAACAAAGGATGGTGGATTAGGGGTTCTCAAAAAACCCGAAATTTGGATGTTAAAACGTACCTTTGGATCCAATGTATCTAGGCATTTGCTAGTAGGATCAATTATAAACAAATTGAAGCAAATTTCAAATTTCAAATTTCTTGGTTAACATTTTAGAAATAATAACAAAAAATGGAGATGAGGTTTTGGGGGTAAAAAAAAAAAAGTCTTAAAGTCCTTTCTCAAATTAGAAATTTTCAACCAAATTCTCTAGGTCTTGGCTAGTGGGTTCATTTACCAATATTTTTAAATAAATTTCAATTGTTTTGGATGAGATCTAAAAGGGAGAACATGAACGAATGGCGGATTAAAGCTTCGAGGGTAAAACATTGTGAAATTTTGATCTCAAAACCTCACCTAAATCGCAAATGTAAGGTTGTTTCTATGAGAAAATCTATGTATTGATATAAAATGAGCCATTTGGGGGAGTTTATGTAGAGAATGATCAATATTTGACCCAAAAGGTCAAAATGGGTTTTCGATCTGACTCGTGCGATTCTAGCCGAAAACCAACCTGATGACCTACCATGTTTGAGCCGATTTGGGCGGTACTGATTCGACTCCCTGGTTTTTTAAATCCTTAATGTCATCATCAATAAAACCCCTTGATTTTATTGATAAACCTACAACTGTCATGATTCCAATCTATAAGAGTAGTCTCATTTTTCCATGAGCTCTTACCAAATGAACAAGAAACTAAAAAATTCATGTTTCCTCACATCTATGGGCCAATTAATATAAGCGAGACTAGACCAACATAATTCATAAAACACCTTCTATAACATGACATGAGAGAGATATGGTTCCAATGAGGAAGTTAGGGATGAAATATCTTCCATTTATTTATTGGGCTTATTTAGCAATAAAGTACTATTCTTCCACTATTAAAAAATGGGATGTGGTTTGTATAGAGCCAAGGCTCTAAACAATCAAAGTAAAGCTCACCTTCAAATAGTGCTGAGAAATGTGTTTTTAATATTGAAAATCTTTGTGATAGCCTTAAAATATATTTTTATATTTAATTATAAAATTTAAAGCTTCAAAAATAGTGTAGATCGAACAGATCTATGAAAACTTGAAAAACTTAAAAATTGGTTGTTCAAAATTACATTACAAGATGCACTATTTCCATTTTATACTATATGAATAACAAATAATAGACGTAGGAGTCCCTTGACTCATACTATTCTACTATGGGCTCCCTCTAACACCCAGTTTTTATATAGATCTTTGATCCTAATTTGTAGAGATCCATGATCTACACTATGATGATCATGAATACAAAAGATAAAATAAAATAAAATATTTAAATATCTTTTAAACTTTTTCTTATCCATTGGATAGGAATCTTTACTTGTAGAGGTTCATCTTAAAGATGGACGTTTGTGGGTCACAGCAAGCTAGCAAGTCCGCTTACTCACAAAACACTTTTCCATATATAATAATGTGTCCAGTTTATGGATATATTCATATCAGGTCCCCGGATTGATCCCGACCCGGCACGTAAGAGATGGACCAAGACCCAGCTCCAACCCATTGGGTCCGGTATCCAAGTTGAGATACAGACACAAATAACAAAAGGTGAGGGTCTCATCTTTTCTGACTAAGGAGGTCCTGCCTTTTGTACCAAAACAAAAAGACGAACCAAACTAATGTCTCTTGTTTTCCATTGCATAGGTCTTGTTTTTCCCAACATTGGAACTTTTCTCTCTCAATTTACTTCCTTCCTTGTAACATAATAATTTTCTTATTAAGACTTATTAAGTCTATCCCTTAATATTTAGCATGAGAGGAGAGAGGAAGAGAGAGATCAAGTAATACATAGTTTTCTAGAGAGATGAAAGCAGTATAGAAGCTTCCAAAAACCTTATAACAACATAATTAATTCCTTTTTTATTTTTTTTATGATTAGAAGAACAAAATCAGGTAAGAGCAAACCAGGAATAGAAAAAGAAATATCGGGGAGCCAATAAAGTTATGGAGCAAATCAGGGGCTGAACTTGCAATGTGATAAAAGTTGAGCCAATAGACAGCCTGGCGACGTGATATGCATCGCCTGTATGTATCAGGCTCAGATAGAAACAAGGTTTTAAAAAATATCTTGGGGCATAAAAATTGTAGATTTTATTTCTTCTGACCCTGAGTTAATTTAAATTTGTTTTTTTAGGCCAAACAAATCTAAAAAGATATGCCTTTTCTAAAAGCCATCTTTCCAAACTTTTAGAGAGAAAGAAAGGTTTCATCGAGGTGAGAGATTATAGAGAAGAGAAAGGGAGTGAGAGACGCACGAAGAGAGAGAAAGAGAGAAATTTAGAATAAGTGAAGAGAGAGAAATGATTGAGTTTAGAAAAAACATGTCTTTCTCACATTTGTTTAAATTAAAAACTAGGTTTAAAGTGGCAATGAGATTAGAAAATATCTTTTGAAACATTGGGTTTATCAATAAATTAACCCTAAAATTAAGGGATATAAAGATCTTCTCTTTTTTTATTTCAAATTTTACTGGAAATTGGGCATGGAAATCAATTTCAGGGTCGTGTTTAGATTGATTTTTACGCAATTTTAAGCTCCACATGTCCCCCAAACTCTTTATAGCCAAAATCTAGGAGAATTTTGGATGAAACCCACTCTAATTCTTGCTTTCAACTAAGCAATTAAATTTAACGATAGAAATTGTGGGGTTGGTCAAATTATGGTTCAAAAGCAGATTTGATCTTGAAATATTAGCCCTCTCTGAGAATCATTGGCAGCGCCGACTTGAAATTGTGCAAACCCAAAGAAAAGAAACCAAGAACAAGATGGAAAAATTATATATAAAAGAACTAAAAATCAAAATTAAATTAAAGCAGAGGGAAATAAATTTATCTGCAAACATAGAGTTGGGGGCACGTATCAGGACTATATGTTGATTTAAACTTTGGTGCCTTCTCTTTCTCTTAAAGAATTGGCTTTAAAAGTGTTTTTTTATTTGGAGATTTGTAGAGAATTTTTGGTGGGAATTTTGAAAAGATTGGCTTAGGGTTTCTAGTCTTCGTTTTTTTTAGGATCTTACTAGACCTAGGGTTTCCTCTAGCCTAAGGGAATTTAATTTTCTAGGATTTTCCGAGTTCCTAATTTCTTACAGATTTTTTCTAAGATTTTCTAATTTTTTTTTTATAATATTCTATTGGGGGCGGGGGGGACAATTTTTTTGTAATTTTATAAAAATTTCTAGAACGGGAAACTTTTAATGATGTGGTCCAATCCGCATGGCCTGCTAGGCCTAGCGACATTGCATCGCATCGCTGGGCTGTTTCAGCAAAGTTTCAATCCAGATTGAATCGGATCATGTGTATCATAATTCAATATAGTTTCAGCACAGTTTTGACTCAATATTGGGATCTATTTTGAGGCTTTCCGAGGTTCTTGAACTATTGGTTGTGTATACTAAGCTAGTGTAGTCTCTAGGGTTCAGGATTACAAGTTTTAGAGAATTCTCTTGCCAAAATTTGAGAGGGGTGTCTACAAGTCCATAGTGCCTCCTACAAGTAGTCTAGTTAACTTTCTCTAGTTAGAGCTTAGACTACTATGCCCCATTGTATCGTGTTTCTCCCTCATCCATCCATCCATCCCCAATACTGTATCTAGGTTAATTTCAAAACCAGCTAGCATTCCTCCATGCTAAGGTTCAAGACATAGTCATGTTTCTTCCTAATTCTTTGCAATTTATCTTTTAGATATTATCATTTACATTTGTTTTGAGAATGTGGAGCTTACGTATTCACATTGGTCCATAATTTTGAAGATTTAGCTCCACATGTGGAAACTATCAATCTTATACCTCAATTTGTTGTCTGCGGCAGTTATCTTCTCGCACTTTACTTAGTCAAAAATCAACCTCATAGAGGTTTTTGGTGCATGCACCCAATAGAAGTACACACGTATATTAGGTCAGGTTTGTTTAGGATTTAAGATCCCTCTTAGATGAAGAATAAGAATCTCAAAAGTTGGATCCCACCAAGATCGTGCACTTATCCAGTTAGAAACAAAATAGGAGAAAGCATGGCCATAATATGAAAAATAAAGTGTGAAACACATACAATACAAGAACACAAAGATTTACATGGTTCACCCCAAGAGGGCTACATCCATGGGTACGAAAGAAAGCTACATCACACATTTTGGGATATAGAGTTACCTCTCTAACCCTCAGCAAAACCCAATCAAGCTTACTCTTTTAGACCCGCTCTCAACTTAACCACTGTCCAGAAAGAGACACATCTCTATTCCACAGCTAAACCACTGTCCAAGAAGAGACCATTGAGAGCATTCAAGACTTTCTCTCACTAAAAGGGAAAACCACCCAAAATCTCAATGGGAACTACTTCTCTATAAGAAACTAGCCTCTCAATCTACGTGAGACACATCCATGGTGTTTCTCTGTATAGGAAGCTCTCCTCTCTAAAGGGTCGACACCTTGCCTCTCATGCACAGGAAGCCCCTGCCTCTCTCTCTAAAGGAAGCCACCATTCTCATATGGTGACTCAAATGTGGCACACATAGTCTTTCATATCTAATCCCATATATATATATATATATATATAGTGAGGAGTCTACATTTAATAGGAAACTTTCTATAGACGTTACATATATCTCAAGAACCAAGTGATATATCCCAGAGTCCTAATCTTTTTGGATTTTTATTTTCTTTAAGAAACTTATCAATATCAATATCAATTTCACATAATATGAGATTTCTTTATGTGGAGGATTTTGGATATCACCATTTCCAACAAGGTTGGGTTAGGTTGGATCCAAATATCTTACTGGCTTCAAAAGTTGGATCCAAACTCATACTTATGTACCTTAATTTGTTGCCTGCTTGTGGTTGTTATTTTTTCGCACTTTACTTTTTCAAAAATCAACCTGACAGGATTTGGGTGCATGCACACAACAGTACACACGTATATTAGGTCAAGTTGGGTTGGGTCGGATCCAAATGTCTTGTTCCAAAAGTTGGATCCAAACTCAAACTTAATTCAGATCACTTTGGAAAAACCTGGAGATCCAACTAGTAATTGCCCAATTAAATTGGAACTCCATTTTTGGGCGGTTTTGGTGATCGGCAGGTATTAAAAAAAAAAAATTAAAAAAATATATGAATTCTCAAAAAAAATTGGTTTGTAATACATTTTTTAATATTCTTTACATTATGGTAAAGATTAAAATTTGTTTTGGTCATTAATACTCACTTTTATATTCTTCCATCTTTTTCAAAAAATTTTAAAAATACCCCTAAGCACAAGTCAATTTTTAACAATCAATTTTTTTCATTAATCTTCAACTTCATTTGAATGTGTTTTGTTTTAATCATTCTTTATAGACTTTTTATATTTTAATAGATTTTTTTTGTATCTTTTTTATTTTTTCAAAACTGTTTTCACCGCTTGGGACTTGCTTGGTTAGAGCGGTTGAATCGTCCTATTTACCGGTTAGGCAGGTTAAACCGCTTCCAGGCTCATGTCTGGTTAACCATTCCGGTTTGATTTTATGAACACTAGGTCAAATTGAAAGTCTCTCCTTAAAACAATATCCAAACTCAAAACTAAAGAAAATATGCTCCTTTGATATGTGTTTATAGACTTCAAACTACAAAACTCCAATAGAATTCAAGATAAGAAACAATGAATTCATAAACATAAAATTCTAATAATTCGTAATCTCCGGCAAAACTAAAGAAAATCTGCTCTTTTGATATGTTCTTATAGACTTCAAACTAGAAAATTCCAATAGAATTCAAGATAAGAAACAATGAATTCATAAAAATAAAAATCTAATGATTCGTATTTTCCAGCAAACATGAACTCCAAACAGAAAATCTGATATGCCTTTCAAATGGTGCATTTTGGGGCAACGAAGTCTGTTGATTCCCAAGAGATTAGTCTCGAAAGAAATTTGACTCTAATTTCGTTGCCTAAATGCAGTATCATACTAACACAAAGATGACGTTATTTGTAGGGTTGAGAAAATTTCAGATCGGGTTCAGATCCGGATCCAAAAAGTATGTATCGGATCCAGATCTAATCAGATCTGTAGTTTCCAAATCTAGATCAGGATTAGAAATTATATAATAGGATCCGGATCCGAATTAGTTCTAATTTTATATAGTATAAGGGAAAGTATATAATGCGATCATTTATCTTTGGTACAAGGTGGTCATAATGAATATTGACCATTGGATGTGAAATTGAGTGGTTGCATTTATTTCATTGATCAAGCTCAAAGTTCAAAAGAAATTTTTTTGAACTTGTGACACACCCATGGTATCAGATTTCACATCAGATGGTTGTAAGTAATTGTGGCCTTCATGTACCAAAGATAAATAGTCTCATTGTATATAATCCCATAATATAAAGTTAACATATACATATAAAAATTGTTAAAATTTAAATATATATATATATATATATATGGAAAAAGCTAACAATAGCTGGGCAGCTATAATGAATAGTAATATAGGTGGAATTTCAGCCGTTAGTTCTTTATAATATGGTTCAGAATGTATATCACCATACGAACTTTAATATGTTTTTTAGAAATCAGATCATAATAAAATTGCAAACATGTGTACTAAAAAATAGGGTGCACAATTAAAAAATATATAAAAAATATTTTTCAAAATATAAAATGATCGAAATACCCCTGAAAAATGACAAGAGTAATTTGGTCATTTTAAATTATTGAAATTTTTTTTTATAATTTTATATGGTGCACCATATAGTTAAGAATGCACCCAAAATTTTATCTTAATCAGATTTATAGAAAACAAATTAAAATTCATATGGTGATATACATGATGAAGATCTAACGGCTAAGATTCCTCCTATATTACTATTCAATATAGCTGCCCAACTATTATAAGGTTTACTATATATATAAACTATTAAATATATAAAATATAACATATATATATATATATATTCTTACAAAAATAGGGTTGAATCCGGATCAGATCCACTTAGACCAAAATATGGATCAAATCCATATAGTATCTAAATTTTGGATCTGGATCTGAATTCCAAATCCAAATTGTGGATCCATATTAGGATCTGGATAGGATCCAAATTTTAAGTTTCAAATGCGGATCGGATAAATTCTCAACCCTACTTCTTTGAAACGGCTCCTCCATCAACTATTTATGGTGTCAAAAAGTATAGCTTTTAACGTTGTATAACGGTATAAGTGCCATGTTCTTCAAAGAGGCAAAAGAGTAGCAAAAGCATTCTAAGAAGGACTGCACCAGTATAGCCATGAAAGTGAAATTTCATTAAAACCTTATAAAAAATTTCCCTCCATAAAATATAAATACAGAGGAACCCAAATCCCAAAACGCAAAGAAAACAGAAGCAAAAGGGGAGAGAATGTACTTTGGTTTGTTTAATAACCATACTTGGTCCTTCCCTGCAATCCAATTTATTTTTCCTCTTTGTTTCATTAAAGTTTCAAGCTAACACAATTAGTTTTAATCAACCAAACAGAAGGTAAACGTTTTACTTTGGTGTATTAAAAGAATTAGTAAATGGCCTGAGAAGTGGGGGGGCCTCTTTTTGCAGGCCCCTGTCCTCACGTGTCTGTGATTTGCTTCAAATTCAAAGTGAGAGACAGGCGTTTTATTGCTCTTTATCAATATTTTAATGGATACTTATTTATGAACAAACAAATTTCGTCAAAAAAGGTGGGCCGAACGCCATGCACCTATCACATCTAGGGTTGGGTTAAAAGCCTTTTTGTTCCCAAAGCAAATTCTTTCTGTTGCTCCTCTCTGCCTGCTGCATCAATGGCAGTTTTCAAAAGTTGACAGAAATGCCCCCCAAACCCTTGGACGATGACCATATCCTCCTTTTATATATAAATGGTTTTTTTTGGGGAGAGAAAACAAGAGTGAGATATCCATAAGTACAAAGATGCCCATTGCCCCATGGTGGGAATGAAAAGGCAGACATGTTGGCATCATTCATTCAATTCTGGTTCTTACCCCGGTAAAATGAAAAAGCTTGTTTAACACAATCAATTTTTTTTTTTTTTTGGCAAAAATGGTATCTATGTTGAACTTTTTATAAGCCAGGGGCCTGATTTCTACAGGTGTCTCACTTCTCACTTTTTAATTTAATTTTATATATTTGGTTATGTTGATCTTAATTAGTTGGAAAAAAACTTTGATGACAATAATGATATTTCATTGGGCTGAAAGTTTAGATGTGTATGTGACTCACCTGAAAATTTTTTGCATAAATAATTTAAAAAAGTAAAGTAATAAAAATATCCCTAGAAGTTAAAAGGGTACTGTAGTTATTTTATTTTTTACAATTATTTTTCTACATTTTTATTGGCTTTCCAAAATGACATACACATCCAAGATCTGATTTGTCAAAAAAAAAAATGTAGATATAAAAGACAAAAATTTCATGATCTATTTTTATAGTGATTCTTGTAACAAATTATTTTGATTGCCCATAAAAAATTTCAAGTTTTATAGATTAGCTCGATCTGCACTTTTTTTTAGAGCTTTTGATTTCATAATTAGGAGCAAAACCATATTTACGTGCTATTATAAGAGTTTCCAGCATGGAAGTTGTATCTTCCAGCAGGGTTCGGAGTTGCACCTTTGATTGTTTAAGTTGTATCTTCCAGTAGGGTTTGGAGTTGCATCATAGTAAGACTTACCTCTAAACCCTGCTCACATATATGGTTCTCGCATAAAAAAAAACTCTTTGAATTGCCTCAAAATACATTTTCACTAGTAAGTATGAAAATTAAAACTCAAAAAATAGTGTCTATTAAGTAAATCTAGAATGCTTAAAAATCGTGAAAGTGGAATGATCAAATAATATGTTACAAGATTTACACCACCACACTGACACCTTCAAAAATCTAATTCCTAATCTAATTAAAAAAAAACGGGTGGGAGCATGTCCCCACTGAATTATCCCAAAAAAAAAAAAAGGATTTACTATTTTTAGAAACTTGATATCTTTTTTCATATGTATATATCTTATGGTCGAGATGATTAATTGGAAGTTTTCTTACATCCTTTTTTGATGGATTTTTTAGGTACTCCTTACTTCGATTGTATAAAATTGACACCTTATACATACAAAAAAAGATCACGTCAAGCAACTAGCAGATGGAATAGTTAAGCCCAACGGCCGAGATTGAATATAGACCGATCTAATGGTCACAATTATATTTCGTATTTTGAATTTTAAATTTTTTTTTTAACAAATTGAAATCAATTGAAGAGTGTCCACTCTTCTCATCAAAGTGCACCCAATAAAAATATTATTCACAAAAACTCAATTGACAAAAACACCCCTATAACTTTTATAGGTATTTTGGTCAATTTATTTTTTAATAGTTTTATTAAGTTCGCCTATTTTCCAAAAATAGATACTCAAAATTTCAATTGAATCAAGTTTAATATATATAGTATATATATATATATATATATATATAGTATAGTATATAGTATATATATTATACTATACTTAACGAGTACAACGTATAACTATAAGTCGT
>NW_006494943.1:3041361-3069954 GCF_000471905.2 Amborella trichopoda
CCTACTCCCCCTGTGTCGCCTTCGCCTCCCCAGACTGTATATTTCAAATACGAGATACAATAATGACCATTAGATCGACTAAACTTCAACCTTAAATTCTATGCGATTAAAAAACACACCATGCTTACTGCGAATTTAGTACTCAAAATATTTGACCATAAATATATTTTGAGTAATTCCCCTTTAAATATGAATATGAGCTCGCGCCCCAATAGAGAAGTACGGACGTACCCATGTGGGATTGCATGCATGCACGTGGGCATACATGCTTGTAAATGCATGCACCTACGTCATGTTATAGTACATACGATACTAATACCCATATTAAGGGCTCAACCCATTAGGTCTGGTTTCTATGCGGTCAAGTCCGTATATGCGGCAATCTAGGCTTATAAATAAATTTATTTTTGAGATGGATTTTTGGATTTAATTTTTAAAGATATGTAATCTCTAACCTAGAGATCATGAATATGAAAAAATAAATAAATTTTAAAAATTTGAAATAATAATTCTAGTAAGAAATATTTAGATCGTTAGTTTCCATTATTTTTATATGAAACACTTACTTGCATCCATATTTAAGAGGGATGATTTACACTTTTTGGATGATTTACACTTTTTGGACCACATATGTAGTTATGCGGTCCAACCCGTATGAAACAATTTTCCTAAAATTATTTGCGGTATTTCACCAAACAATAATTTTACTTATTTTTTGAATGTTTTTTATGTTGTATATTTATATTATAGTTGTATTGTATGTTATTATGTTATATTTTTCGTTCTCTCTCTACATGGATCCGACCTCTCTCGATCATAGTTAGCAAGTCTCTGCTTAAGACATGATTTTTTCAAAAAATCTATGACTTAAAAAATCTTCGCTCTTTTGAATTCCTTTAAGAACTCCGAGTTTTTCAAAAGAACTTCAAAAATCACATTTTTTTTTAATAGAATCGATATAAATATGTATTTTGGCCTTTTTTCAAAAAAAATAATAATCTAAGATCTCAATTTAACAAAAGACTTATGCGAAAGATTTTGCTAATAAGTTTCCTAAAAAAAAAAAATCCGAACAATACAAGCAATAGATTATCCAAAATAATAAGATATCAAAATGATCATATATCTGAAAACAATAGGTAGACTTAGAAGAAGAGTAACCCAATGAAAAATCTTTTATTTTCTTTAAACCCAGAGCGTCTTTATAACGAGCAAGAGAGAGATTCAATGATACTAAAAATTTAGGCAGTTAGAAATTTCATGTGAGATTTGAATTTTTTTAAGCATTTTTTTCGTTTTCTCTATATACGGAGAATTTTGATTAATATCATATTTTTAATTTATTGGTTTATACGACATAGCATTTTGGATGGATCACTATTTTATGTATTTGGGTCTTTATGTTTTGTTTTAGTTTACTTTAATTCTATACTAAGGGTCTTTTTGGTTTTTTTCTTTGAAAATAATCCTATACGTTGGTTTACAGTTTTTGTTATTTACTAATGTAGTTTTTGTGTTTAGTATTCTTGTTGTTGTTTCACTTTATACTCATATTAAATCTATGATATGTTTTGTGTTGTAACAACAAAACAAGCATTGTTGCTGGATATATTGGAAGTTTAGACAAAAAATTATCAAGGATTACTATAATGACTTTAGGTAAGGCCATAAATTATTTTTCAATGGTTTTAATGTATCTATACAATAACTGCAAATCATAATCCTATATTGTTTCATATTTTCATGACCGATTTTTTCCATTCTGAGCCAAATCTAAAACATTCACGAAACCTTTTTTTTTTTTTGGCAATCCCTATTTTTAACCCAATTTTTCCCCCTAAATTTTTGAAATAAAACCAATTTATTATTGATATTTTGATTTGCCGATATATTATTATTCCCAACTTGCTAACTATGCTGTGATGTATATGTATAAGAGTGCAACGTCTCCGGGATTTTCTCTTTTGTGATAAATGGCTTATCAGAGTATCTTTCTCCTTTTTTTTTTTTTTTGTAAAAGTAATCTTTCTGTGTTCTTTTGCTTTAGATGAGAGAGAGGGTGAGAGAGATTTGCCAGTGCATGTGAATGAGGTGATGGCAAGAAGGTATCATTAATTTCAGCGTTCAGAGAGAAGGTGAAAAGATTCTTTACTGAGAGAGAGGTGGGAGCGTTCTTCTCACTGACTAGAGACAGAGAGTGTTGAGTATATTACTAAAGGAAAGAGAGATTCTGGATTAGAGATTAGAGAGAAAGTTAAGAGAGTGGTATTTGTAAGAGAGAAAGAGAAAGAGAGAGAGAGGGCGCTATTTGAAGGGTTTGAAAAGCGATTCAATGGAATTTTTTAATCGGAGTTGAAGCTTCTGCCCGGTCTTTGGTATGCAAAAGCAAGAGGACAGGATTGAGTACAAAGGTCTTAGTCAGGGTCTGTCTTTCTCTCTCTAACTTGTGTTCACGTGCTCCCCAGGGTCCAAGCAACTGCTGACACAGGATTTAGTGAAAGCGGTTTCTATTCTGCATTCCCTTCCCTCCCCTTCCCTCCTTTCGAGAAGAGGATGAAAAGCCTGGTGCTAGTGAGAGAAAGACAGTGCGCGATTTTCTAGAGAGAGAGGGAGATACGATGTAATGCATGGTCCCATCGACCCCGTACATCTCCCAATAGGCTTCCGTATGGCGTTTTGCTACGTCAGCGGGCGCGCCATTTCAAATGCGGTCTACCTCTCTCTCTTTTCTTTTTTATTTATTTATCCAATTATTTTATTTTTTGGGGGGATTGAGCCCTACTTGAGTTGGAATGGAATCCGAATCAATATTGCGGTCTTTCATCTTAGACCATCTCTATAACTTTTAAACATGATATAATTTTAGAATAACGATTCTATGAGACCCCCTTACATCCATGTGTATAAAAGTCAAGTCCCACACCATGTGATAACTTTTCTAGAGATATATCATCCTTTGGGATCCTACACACATGGGTGTGGGAGGGTCTCATAGAACCATTACTCATAATTTAAAAAAAAAATATAGAATGAAACTATTTATCTTTGGCACAAGGTAATCCCAATTGATCTTGACCGTTGGACGTGAAATTAGATAGCTATATTTATTTTATTGACCAAGCTCAAACTTCAAAAAAAAAATTTTTGAATTTTGTGACATACATAAACTATCAAATTTACATTGGATGGTTGTAAGTAATTATGACCCCATTGCATAAAAGGTAAACGTCTCGTTATATACAATCCCTAATTTTAATTTTTGCATTGTTCACCTTTTCTTTCTTTTTTTTTATTCAAGAGTGAAAATTTTTATTAATCACAAATGTAAAATAACAAAATTACAATGTCGTAGGAGAAATAAATAAAAGATAGCTTGAATTCCATCTTTAGCCAATAAATCTGCCTTTGGCATTCACCTCCTTATAGACATGATTGAAAGACACCACACGATTTCAACAAATATCCACCACTTCCATCCAACACTTTCTCAAACTCCCTGGGGCCTTGTTCACCCTTATTAATTTAATTACTCGCTGCTCATCAAAACCACATTGAGTCAAAATCATGAATATAAAGCAAGAATACGTTTAGAAGGCGAGTCACAGTTTCGTGACTTTTTGGAACCGTTGAGTTCCCGATCCTAATGATTCTTACTTGAATTTTGGTCATTTCATGAGAGAGCATTAGGATCCACAATTTATCCTATTTGCAATAGGAAAAGTATATTAATACAATTAAGTTTGCTAGAAGGAAGACGCGATCCAATCTTACTATAAATGCGCATTTTTTAATTTTTTAATTTATCCTATTTGCAACAGTAATTCATTGGGGATGAGTGCTCTTATCCGTTTTAGTTTTTAAAAGTTTAATGGGAATGAAAACCACAACGTATAACTAAATGTCCGTCGGTCAAAGTGCGCCTGTGTTTTGATATTGTTGTCTAAAATATAATACTTGGCACAATTATTGGGAACTTCTTTTGGTAACGAATCCACACGAATGTTATTAGATTCTCTTCTCTTGCCCTAAACGGTCTAAAGTCTTCGGCTTCAGGCTCTAAATAGAAGCTAAACAAATCACTCTCCCAATTAAACAAAAAAAAACTGTAAATTTTTCAAATGTATCCCCTCTATATACATAAATACAACTATAAAACATAAAAATTTGAAAAAATACAATTATTATAAAAATGGTATGGTTTGTATAAGGTTGAAGCTCTAAACGATCAAAGTACAATGCACCTTCAAATAGTATCAAAGATGTTCATTTAGTATTGAAAATCTTTGTAATGGCCTACAAAACTGCTTTCTCTCACTATAAAATTTAAGGTTTAAAAATAGTCTAGATAGAGGAGATCTCTGAACACTTGAAAATCTTTAAAATTGGTTGTCTAGAAAATGCATTAGAAGATACACTATTTTCAAGAATTGAAGTGTATCTTTTCTCATGTCCATACATCTTGAGGTCGAGATAATTGATTTGAAGATTTTTGGGCATCGAAACAACCTCTTCTAGTGAGTTTTTGAGGTGCAATTATAATTTAATTGTTTAGAGTTTCACTCTTATATAAACTTTTCCCTTATACAAATACACATTTTTTTATTTTTTTCACATCAAAGGACTTTCCCCAAATATTCTGAAAATCGAAGTGTTTCGATTTTTTGTTAAATCATAAGGCACTCCGGAGCAAATAAGATAAACATTGATCCGCTCATGCACATGGGCATTCCTTGCACATGAATACGAATAGCGCTCCTAAAACTCGAACGTACATACGTACATTTACAACAACAGAGAAATGAGATTATGTATTATAAGACCACTTACCATTGTGATAAGAAAGTAACAATTACTTATAGCCATTAAATATCAAATTGAATGACTTGGAGTGCGTTATGAAGTTTGAGAAATTATTTTTAACTTTGAGTTTAGTCAATGACATACTTACAATCATGGTATTTAAAATCTGACAAGAGTGTGTTACCTCATTGTACTAAAAGTAAATAGTCCCTTTATATACTAAAATTTGACAAAAATGCTTGTGACCTCGTTAAACCACAATTACAAACCATCTTACTTCTTTTTCTTTTTGTTGATAATACTAATTTTATATTTTTAAATATTTTCAATATCGAAATAGAATTTTTCTCAAAACACCCGAACATCCAAAAATCCTTAAAATTTCCCCAAAATTAGATCTTCCACTATACCATCCGTAAATGGAGATGAAAAATTAGATTATAAGCCGACATGTGATTCCGTTTCCATTGATTTGAATCCAGGAACATGCACTGTTGATTTGGACACTCTCACAAGAACAAGGGATATATGAGTAAATTTTCATTATATGCGTCAAATAATTACGGCAATTTGGACACTCTCACAAGAACAAGGGATATATGAGTAAACTTTTATTATATACGTCAAACAATTACTGTAGGACGTACCTCCAAACTTTGTCATAAGATATAATTTTGGTGTAAAAGACTCTTAGGGTAAACTGAGATTCTAATGTTATTTCTACTTATAAAATTTTAAACTTTAAGAATAGTTCAAACCAACATATGAAAATCTTGAAAATGGATGGTCCAACTAATGAGTTGCAAGTTTACTTTTAGGATTTGAAAACTTTTTCTTTTTCTGTATCTATACATCTAGACCTCAAGATGATCAATTAGATGATTTTCCAACATCAAAACAACCATTTCCGCTGGACTTTTGATGTGTACCTTCATTATACACTATAAGATATCAATCGTATATAAGCGAAAAAGTATACCAAGAAACCATTTATTTTTGGTACAAGGTCATAAAAGCTCTTATCTATTAAATTTTAAATCGGGTGGTTGTTAGAGTGTAATTGACTAAAGTTGAAAAGAAATTCTCAAACTATTAAATTTAATTCCAAATCATTAAATTTAACATCTAATGGTTAGGAGTTTTTATGACCTCCTTGTAACAAAGATAAATGTGATTTTATACAATGAGACGATTTACCTTTGATACAAGGAGGTCACAATTACTTACCACTATCCAATGTGAAATCTGATAGCTTTGGTGTGTCAAAAAATTCGAGAAAATTTCTTTTAACGTTTGAACTTGGTCAACATAATAAAATGTAGCCATCTAATTTCACATTCAATGGTCAAAATTAATTGTGACTACCTTGTACTAAAGATGAATGGTTTCATTGTATATTTTTTCAAGATAAATGGTCTGTTATATAAACTTTTTTTAAAAAAAATTGGTTTGATAAGGCTGCAACCCTATCAAAATAATTAAAGCCTCAACTCATAATTCATCGAAAATTACAATTTACTTATTGGGAAACTTTTACATCAATCATCTTGACTTGAAAAATATGATTGTAAAAAAATTAGAATTTTACGCTCTAAAAATAGTGCATATTATAATATATTATTTAAACTGTCTATTTCACCCTAAAAAATAAGTGTTCATAAATCTGCAAGATATGTACTATTTTTTGAGTTTTCAAATTTTATTGTCAGTGTTAAAAATTGATTTTAGATTCATCATGGAGATTTTCATGACCGAAAGTGCTTTCTGAATGAGGATTCGAGGTGAGGTTTTATTTTATTTTATAAAACCTAAGCCTTATAGAAACTTCATCTTTTTTATAATGGAAGAAGTTTATATAAAGTTGCAACCTTAAAATGTAGAATCAAATATGCACCAAAAAATCCATCATAAAAGGTTGTTTGGAGGTTGCAATCCATTGTCTAGACCGTCTATTTTCAAGATTTTCATGTATTTTTAGATTTGCTTGATTTGAACCATTTTTAGAGTTTAAAAATTTATAATTAGATATGAAAATAGATTATCTAACCATCATGAGAATTTTTTATGTCAAAATTATATTTGTGATAAAATTTAAAGGTGCCCCTTAATTGGATTGTTTAAGACTGCACCTTTTTTATAAGATTACAAAAGTTCATGGAAAAAAAAAAATTACAAAAATTTCAAAAAAAAACAAAAAACAAAAAAGAAAAAGAAAAAGAAAAAACAAAAAAAATGAAAATAATAATAATAATATTATTATGTATCATTAACTGTTGGTTAATTTTGATGTCTACGCCCTATGTATAGCTAGGAGCTAGAGTGGTAGAGTAGGGAATCACCAAACGAGACGAGTCATGGCTCGAATACAGATTCCGAGCCTCTAAACCACCCCCTATTTATGGTACCGCTTGCTACCCTCCTTTCCGTGTTTTACTGAAAAACGAGCAAATTTCAATGTCCTTTGAATGCAATAATGCCATATGTATCCAAGGCTTTTCATTTTCTTTGTTTTTTTTTTATATATTTTTATTTTTATTTTGGGAACGTTAACTTTTCACTTCCAAGCCCTCTAGAAACTTTTTAACAAACTTGTATTGCATTAAATATTCTTGAATAAATTGTGTATTACATTAAATTAACAATGCAATCTAAAAAGACTTCACAATAAGGAAAAAGTTAAATTAAGGCCAAAGCTTTATAAAAAACGTAAAACCTACCTCAAAACCCATTGAAAATTATAGTTATAAAATTGAAAAACTTTCAAATTGATCATCTCAACCTTGATTATTATGATTGCAGAAATATTAGAATTTCAAACCTTAAATATAGTGTATATAATAACACATTATCTAGACCATACATTTTCTAGTGTTCATAGATCTACAAGATCTATACAATTTTTTGAGCTGCAAATTTCACAATCAATGATAGAATTAGATTTTAGATCCATCTTAAAGACTTTTCATGCATATAGTGTTTTCCAAACAAGATTCCAAGGTGAGGTTTTACTTCCTTTTTTTCATAAGGCCCAGGACTTGTACAAACTGTATGTATAAAACTTTTGACTATGCTTAAAGTGAAAAAGAAATTTTTTTTGAACTCTTTAGAGTACTCCGAGCTATAGACTTCACATATAATGGCCACCACCTCATTGCTCCAACAGATAATTGGCTTTACAATGTATAGTCCCAGAGCAAAAAAGACCCCTCTATTTAGAAAGAAAAAAAGAGAGAAAAAAGTAGGCCTCTCTTTCGGTCCTTTTAGACATGAAGTTAGAACACCTAAGTTGTCACTTTTAGAGTGAACATAGTGAGAAAGTTTTGAAAAAGATCTTTCCAAGTGGACTCTACTTTCCATGCTTGTTTTGTAGAAAAACAATAATTACTATGATAGCAAGACAAGTGTCATCAACACCACACGTAATTTTGTGAGAAACATATGTTCCGTGAAAGCGCTTTTCCGCACTGATAAAAAAGCTACCAAACTTTCCCATTGCCCAACAAAGCGCTTTCACATTAAATAAAGGTAAGTTTAGATAGGTATTATAGAGCAGTCGAAGCTACTAGATTTTGAGATAGAAATATGATGGCATAGCTTCCCGTTTGATTGGTTGAATTTGTACTAAGGCATATCAATGAATTCAACTAGCCTTTGTAAGCCCATTGGTGGGGTATCAATGTTAGTTCTTTCTTGCCTTTTGGGTGTGTTATCCAAACCCAAATTCAAAATGAAAAGGAATAATCCCTTAAAATGGAAAATAGCCCAAAATTTCTCAATTCAGCTCAATTTTCTGGTATTGAACTTAAAATTGAGCTATCATAATTTCTTTTTTTCCTCTCCCATACTGGAAACAATACTTCCTTTTCCTTTTCTCCTTTTACAATCTTTTTGTTTATTCAATGAAAATACAATAAAGGATACCTAAAAGGCGGTACCTTAATTGTAAAACATTTACCCCACCCCATTTGTAAAAGTAAATGGTAAAAGACCACCACCCTCCTCTGCAAGTACAAGTAGCCATTAACTCTCTCTCTCTCTCTCTCTCTCTAGGACTCTCTCTAGGGTTCTCTCTCTCTAGGACTCTCTCTCTCTACAACAAACAGTAAGTATATGATAACAGGAATCTCCAAAACCAAAGTGCAGTTGGAATTATACCTTCATCATCAGCCAATAATTCACAGAATGCCACAACACCCCATCAAGAGGTTATCATTAAGAAATCTCCACTTCCTCCATCAAGAGGTTATCATTAAGAAATCTCCACTTTCTCTCTCTACATCATGCACACTTTCTCTCTCTACATCACACACACCTCCTGGAATTCCATTTAATATCGCCTGTTGTACATTGCAGCACTGTCACCCAGCACCTATTGCACCCCTCTTCATATTATCCTCTCCTCTTCTTGTTCCCTTCCTTCGATCTCTCCCCCAAACAAACACACATATATATCTCTAATTTGGGCTCTCTCACTATATTCATTCCCTCTTTGCAATAGTTGCTTCTCTCTCTCTCTCTCTAGAGCTTTTCTTGGGGTATTGGAGATGCCTCAGGCGGTGTCGACGAGATGGTGCCCGACGGCGGAGCAGCTGATGATACTGGAGGAGATGTATCGCGGGGGGATACGCACCCCGAATGCTTTGCAGATACAGCACATCACAACCCATCTCTCATACTATGGGAAGATTGAGGGGAAGAATGTGTTTTATTGGTTTCAGAATCACAAGGCCAGAGACAGGCAGAAGCTGAGAAGGAAGATGATTAAGCAACAGCAGCAGCTGCCGACGCCGCAACATGAAGCTGCCTCCTTCTCTCTCACTCAAATACCACCCAGGTTCTATGAGGTGTGTTCCCCTTAGAGATAGAGAGCATGGAGGACTTTGAAATCATGTTCATTTATCTTCTTTTGATATATGTGGTTAATGCTACTTCTTCTTTTCCTTGTATAGAATTATAGATTATCAATTTTGATTTTTTTCTGCACAAAAAATGGGTGTGGTGTTCCAACATCAAACAACCAACATGAGGTGCACCTCCAAACCATATTATTAAATGCAATTTGTCTTTGAAAATTCTTAGGTTGGTGCGAGAATCTACTTTTATCTCTAATTATAAAATTTTGAACTCCAAAAATGGTTAAAATCAAATAGATCTATAAACATATGAAAATCTTCAAAATGAATGGTCCAGATAATGCATTGCGAGATGCGTTATTTTTAAGACTTGAAATCTCTTTTATTTCTCTATTATCTATATATTTCGACGTTGAGATGATCAATTAGATATTTTTCAAATATCAAAACAACATTTTTGAAGGATTTTAGAGGTGTGCGTTAATTCTACATTTTAAAGTAATCAATCTTATAAAAACTTTTCCCGTTATATATTCCTAAAATATCTTATTTTGGATGATATATTATCTTTACAAAACATTTATGATGCCTTCTCATTTTATTTATTTTATTTTATTCCTTGGATTTCTTGTTGGATTATAGGAACAATGCCGGAGCATCGGTTTCATGTGCATGTTACCTAAACCTGAGGTCGAAGCACCAACGGCCCAAATGGACTCAGCACCTCGTTACAGGGCTCTGGAGACCCTTGATCTTTTCCCGGTGAGAAGCACGGGCATCAAGGAAGAGAAACCGAGATCGACGGCACTCCATGTGTCCACGTCATCTTCTTGAAAAGTGTGGTTTGTCAAATTAGGGTCAATCAACGGTTAGAATATGTTGGTGTTGTTTTATGGGAGTTAGATTTAGAATCTTCCCTTGGTCTTGTGGTCTGGGTCTTGGGATTCAGTAGAAGCTCTCAGTCTCATGAGTCAATACCCTTAACAAACTTATAAATACCCTATGTACTCTTCTCTAACTTGCTAGCGTCTAATAAAATGTTTATGTACTTTCTTTGAATTACTCTCATCAGATCATTTATTTATTTTTATTACAATGATGTCATAATCACTTCAGACCGATAGATGTGGAACACAGCGGATGAAAATGCGCCACAACATTTGAAAAATTTTGTTTCGGGCTTTATGCCTAAACAATGAATGACATATCCTCGGCCACCCGATTTTTGCTTTATGCTTAAACAATGAATGATACATCTTTGACCACTCGATTTTAAATTTAATCCAATTGTAACTTTTTTGTGTCAAAAGTAAATAAATTGTCTAGTTGTATATATTTTATCAAAAGATATATCATTATTCGCGCGGATAATATGAATGTATTTGGAGTCTTTCCTTGTCCCGCAGTGAGAACACCCACAATATTGTGAGATAGGAGATGTCACATGAAATACAGTAGAAACTGAAACAGAAGATATCACATGAAATACAGTACAAATAGTGAGAGAGGACACAAACCATTAAGATAGAGATCACATATATCATTGCCGGAGAGAGAGCCAAATATTGTGAAGACAAAATGAAATAGTGGTTAAAGTACAGGAAACCAAGAGTCGAATAACCACAAACACAGTAGAATAACCACAAAGAACATATGCATGAAAGAAAAGCACAAATTGGAGAGAGAAGAATGCAAAGGGCAAAATATGAATTTAAGTTAAGAGAAACTGCTCACATGGCGGTATCGTTGTCTGGGAGGTAGTATTTACTTGCAGTGTGTTGTGAAATCGGCTTTCATATCCTTCAGAAAAGAAGTGTCTGTGTATCTATCTTTCCTCAGCGGTCAATATCATCTGATGTGATAGACAAAAAGGAGGGAGAAACTCTACTCCCTTTGTTTTCTGAGTCAGTTCAGTTCAGAGAGAGAGAGAAAGAGTAGTACTCTCTCTCTCTAATCTATCTGCACCAAAGTACTTTCTCTCTATAAACGTGTGCCCTTTCTTTCATGACAGAACAGAACAAAGTTTGGTTTTGGCACCATGAGAGAGAAAGTACTTTCTCTCTCTGAAACTAATAAACTTATGGCCATTGCTTGATGACAGAACAAGGTTTAGTTTGGCAGCGTGAATAGGACTGATAATAGAGTGAGTGTGCTTTATAGGACGGTTTGGTGTTCAATAAAGGGCAGAGTCTGAGTTCTAACTACGGTTTGCCGACACCTCAGACCAGATTGCCCTTTTTTGTAGACCACACTTTTTACTATTTTTGGGGAACATTTATAAAGTTACATCTTTAAATTAGGGACTGGTTTGCGTAAGGTTTCTAACTTTAAACAATCAAATTGAGGGGACCTCTAAATTTTATTATAAATATAATTTTGGTGTAAATTTTTTTTTTTTAAGATGGTTTGTGAATCTATTTTGATCTATAATTGTAAAATTTTAAACTATAAAAAATGTTCAAATTAAATAGATCTATAAATGGAAATCTTGAAATTGGATGGTCCAGATAATGTGTTGTGTGATACACTATTTTTTAGATTTGCGATCTTTTTCCTTTATATATAAGTGCATCTTGATGTTGAGATGATCAATTATAGGGTTTCTAACACCAAAATAACATTTTGTGATGGATTTTTGAAGTGCATTTTAATTCTACATTTAAAGGTTTCAACCTTGTATAAACTGTTTTCTTATTTTATTGAAGTACAATATAACAAAAAATTCTCTAGGAGAGAGTATTTTGACATTAGAGGGCCCTCAAATTGATCATCTCCCCATTGAAATGCGTTAATATGAAGAAAAAAAATTCAAGTATGGGTGTGAGTGCACATTGTCGACGACTCCGACCACACTGCAGGCTATACTAATGCAAATTGGTGCTCCCATGCACAGATGCATATGTAAAGTACGTCTTGGCAGAACTGAACCCCCTCCGTCCATCTACAAAGTGTGTGCATTGCAGATCCCATCATGGCCGTCTGATCACATTACCAACTGATGCAAGGCAACCCAAGCACTTTAGTGAAATACCCCTAAGAGAGAGAGACACAAGAGAGAGTGGAAACCCACATCATAGCACGGCATAGGCCCGTGTTGAAATTTGGTGTAGGGTAAACCGGGTGCTGGAACTTATAGTAATAAAGCAATGAAACAAATAAATGGGACTTTTCTGTGTATAGCCATGCTATGCATTATCTCAAAAGTGTTATTTGCCTCCTTACTTGTAGAATAATAGTATCCAAAAAGGCAACCTTGACAAATCAATCATCAAGATGTCTGTAAATAAAAAGGTTGATAACGATATTCGTATAATTTTACACAATATAGACAAGTCTACGTTGCACCAAAGTTGCCTGAGTTTAGAGAGAGAAACTGGCATTTTTTGTATTTTAAGGGAGACACAAAGACAATAAAAAAATATGTGTGATAACATACCGCACTTACATGGCTGATAGGGCATGGTCCAGGTCCCATGAGAGAACTCCTTATAAATTGAAAAAAATCGCAAAGTTAGTGAGTGGAGGTCATTTTGACTATTTATCTTGCAGACGATGCGTAAAGATCTTGTTGCCAACAAATATAGATAATGGGTTAAGCCATCTATAAATGACTTGAAACTTTGAGATGAGAGAAATGATGCCTTAAATATGATTTTCCAATTGTTTTGAACAAATCCCCAAAATATCAAGTTCGGGATCGTCAGTCAAGGCATATCTTGATCGCTGATGAACCATGGCTGATGAGGCCAAATGATGTGCAATTTGTATAATTCCTGGATTAAAGGCATATGAAGTCTCATTGAATATATTTACAAGGATAGAGCTCAAAGTATATAATGAGGTTTCCTTGCGCTATGTCAGTCAAACACCCCATCTTTAGCAAATGACAGATTAAAAAATGTATTGTACCATATTAGACTCTTCCAATATTCTGTGAATATGTGTAGTGTGGCATAAGGAAATATGACTTAGAGCTTGTCTCAAATTGAGATGGCTTGATAGTCTTTTATGACTAGTCGTTAGCCATAATATACATATTTTACCGATGATAGGTTCGAAGGTGTATCATACTGTATTCAACTTCCAAGATTGTGTGGAGAGGCATATTATGGCCTCGAGGATATATGTTCCAGAATTTGTATCGAATTGAGATGGCTTGATACACTTTTATGACGGGACATCAGCCAAGATGCACATATTTGACCGACGACGAGTTTAAAGGTGTATCATACTGTATCCAAACTCTTCCAATATCATGTGGAGATGTATATTATGGTCTCAAAAATATATATCTCAGAGCTTATCTTGAATTGAGATGGTTTGATACCCTTTACAATCATTAGTCGTTAGCCAAGATATGTGAGTTGATCAACGAACCGAGACTTTTAAGGCATATTGGGGCTTTCATATGACAATTCCTAGGCACTTTATACTCCATGAGGTCTATATGTACTGATGAGTTTCTTATGTACTAGAGAGTTTCTTGAGAAAAAAAATATTGGAGTTTTCCTGTTATGAATTGCGTGTTTAAAATTTGTATAAGGTCCTTCTTAGTTATATCCTAAAACCTATTTTATATAACTCGCAAAACACTTAAGAGTGTGTCATTAAAAGATCATGTTTTGTTGAAAAAAGGAAGTCATGTAAGAGGAAGTTGTTTTGATCTTTTGGTTTTGGTGGCGGATAGCCGAGAGTGAGAAGGTTTGTTTTCAGGTAGAAAAGCAACAGGCGAGGCATATTAGCATACCAAATTCTGCATTGTCAATTTGGTATCAGAGCCTGTTATAAAAAATTTATAACGAGCAGCTCTTCTTGTGCCACCATATCCTGTTTTGGATGCCTTTGTTTGCTAGAATTTGCTGGATCTATTGCTCCTTTTCTTAGATTTCGGATTTTTAAGGTTTTTGGAAGGGCTAAGGATCTTTAGGTAACGTTTACCTAATTTTTTCTAAGGTTGGGAGATGGTTTTCCCTAATTTTCTAAGGAATTTGGGGTCTCCTAATTTCTAGTAAGAGTTTTGGGATTATCTAATATTGTTGGGGATTTTCTAATTTTATGGGAATTATCTTAGGGTTTTTCCTATTTTTTTAAATTTATCTACTAATTTCTAAGGATTTTTTCCCATGAGGTATTTCTCTCGTTTTTGTAATATATTTTTTTATGATTTTTCAGATGTTCTAGGATTTTAAATGGGGCATCAATGGGTTGAGTTAGGGTTATGATTGAAAATAGATCAATTTAAGAGTCCAAATTTAGTAAAAAAGTTTTGGATTTTCATATTTTTATGAAATAATCGGGTAGAACAGACTTAATCATATTAATCCACAAAATTTGGGAAATGTGCCCACTGCCCCCAAGCTATCGGGTTGTGCGACTCACGGCCTGTCTCACAGCTCGAGGTGCGGTGCCTAGCGCATTGGTGTGCGACACTAGCCACATTGTGCGTCCTGGCACCTCCGTTTTGAATGATTCTTAGATCGTTAGAAAGCTCCCAGGGTCTACTACAGGTTAATATATGTTTTGGATGATTTTGGGACAGTTAAACTAAGTCTAGGTTGACTAGAGGTTCACTAAGGTTTGTGTGGTCCTTAGGTTTCAGACTCAAGGTTATACGATTTCTTAAATATTCCTTAGATACTCGGGTATTTTAAGTATCTCATTTTAAGAAGCCATATATTTTCAAATCTCAATATAGGCAAGTCAATATTTCAGAATCTCCGAGTTAGCAAGACAATATTATAGAAATGACAATTTTTGTAACCGGAAAGAAAGAAAATCACATATGGTGAACTTAAAGAAGTGTCTAATTGTCTAATTTTGATTAGACCACCACCGTTGGACTCAGTGCGATCTTCGGAGCAAACCTGTAAGAAAAAAAAAAAAAAGGGGAAGTATTTCAGCACGATATGCCACGGATTTTCTCTCCAACACTGCAATGTTTGTCGCATGTATTTCGGAGAATCCAATATTCTTACATATTAGATGCATGTTGACTTGCAAGACACGGGAAATTTCCTTTTGAGAATTTTCATCATTTGATTTGCAGACACGTGTCTACTACATGGACATAGATTTGGATACTGTTCTCTATCCGCGTTATAAGTTTCCTGTGCCCTTTTGTAAGACAATGCATGTGCCTGACGAGAATGGGGTTGGGGTTGGGGTTAGGGTTGGTGTTGTAGTGGTAGTACCACTTGTGCTTCATCTAAAGTTTAGGTTTTTATTTTCACTTAATATATTAAAAAATCAATAATAATTTTAAAAAATAGGTAGTGCTCGTCATCCCCACTGAATTACGTAAAAATAAATTAAAAAAAAACATGGGTAGGTACCTGTTTCTTTTGTTTTGAAAATGCATGTCTTTGTTCTGAACCCCTTGTCTTAACTTTTTCAAGCTAATCTTATTCATGAAAAGTGACCATTTAAGTATAGGGAAATATATGTAGAAATATGAATTGTATAGCCTTGACAAAATATGGTATGTGAGTTGGATACTTCGAATCCAAGTCAAACATGGATATTTGTATCCGTGTTCTTATGTCATAGATTAACACTCATTTTGTGTTGAGTTTGGTGATAGCTAAATTACCATACCCATATTTTCGTCTAAAGATTAGAGTATTATGGGAAATAAAAAATTGATTTTTTGGGAAGCAAAAAAGTCATATCTGTATAAGAGTGTGAAGGATGACCTAATACCCATCCTTTGAGGGTCACCCCTTTAGGGGTTATGGGAATGGATATTCAATATGGAAATGAGACTCCAAGAGAGAGAGACATGACCTCTGAGATAGGGGTAATATTCCTATAAATTTTGGATTGGTTAACTTCCACTTTTAGAGAGAGAAAATATCTATATTTCTCTCGAGGTTTTCTTTCCGGTAGCGGCATTGCGGTGGGAAAGAGGTTGGTCGACGGTGTTGCTCGGTCGAGAGAGCGGGTTTAGAAGGGAAGATCGATAATAGTTTTTTTACCGATGTTTAGAGATATGTATTATCTTTTGTAACTCAAAATTGTAATCTTCATTGTGATCGTAGATTCTACTTGTCGAGGCCGTGGATGTAGTAGCTCTATGGGGTGTGGTGTGCCTTTTTTTGTTACTTTATTTCTCTTACTCGATTATAATTGTATTCATCTACTTCGCATTAGTTAATCATGTACATGATTTTGGATGGGATTCCTGATTCCGCAAGCTAGAGGTTCCCGAGAACCCTACACATATTTGTATATATATGTTAGTACATATGGGTTCCTTTTATAATAATGCATCACTCAACGTGAGATATCAATAAAAATCCTTTTGTATAGTTTTTTTTAGTACTTCCAGAAGTAGTACAGCCAGTTTCATTGATTAACTTTAAATGAATTAATTGGGACAGTTTAACAAAACTCATGATGCGATGGTTGTATTGATGACCTTAGTTAGAAGGGGCATTATTTTTTCTATGAATTTAGACATTGGTTGTATTGATGAACTTAGATAGAAGAGGCATTATTTTTCCTATGAATTTAGACATTGGACATCTTTCTATTGCAGAATACTCTTCAAAGTTCAAACATTGAAATTAGTTCCAAGAGGGATTTTATCAAGCGAAGTTCGGTGCAGCCAAATGGACTATGAAGAACCATAGTCTAGTCGAAAGGGTAACCACTGTTTGGTGAAATGGTGGAAAATGTTGAAGAGAAGGGAACCGATTAGAGCAACACAGAATGGTCCTGCTTCCTCCTCTTTCCATCATTCAAATTGCCTGTCTGACGACTCTGACCCCTTGGACCATAGTTTTTTCATAGGCCATTGCACTATACTGTATGTTTCCTGTATCATATGTTACAATTACATGATAGTGTGCGCTTTGTCTAATGCATCATTGGTAGGGCAATCTGTAATTACTAAGCTTTCTATGCACATTTCAGATTGCCATTAACTAACTATAGCAAATAAAGCGCCAGAAGTTGAAAGCCTCAGTATTAATTCTCATGTAAACCTTGACTCTGCAACTGATGCAGAGGCATGGTGTAAGAAAAGCTTTGGCAGATGGGTGGCAGGCAGGGATGTTAGGAAAATATTTGGAACGAGGTATTATCATGGCAAGGTGGTTAAATATGATTCAGAGACAAACTTGTACAGGGTTATATATGAAGATGACCACTTCGAAGATCTCGGCTGGGATGAATTACAGGAAGCTCTTCAACCACTTGACATTGGGATCCCATATATGGAATTCCCTTTGAGAATTTTCAAGTAGTTGGTTTGCCTTAAAAATTGCACTTCCTTGAACATCAGAAAGTTGAATTGGAATATAGAAGATGAATTGGAATATAGAAGAAAAGGAGGATCAGAGAATGAATGGAGCAATAAGAAACTTGAGAGGTGATGCAAAAACTAGAGGAAGAGGGAGGCCGAGAAAAATGGTCAAGTACAATAGAAGGATAACCCATTAGAACCTGGAAGGTTCCAAAATCCAAAAAACTCTTACAGAGAAAAATGGATGGTCAGGGAAAATTTTGAAAAGAATCAACCAAAAACTCCACATATGACTCCAATGGAATTAACTAGATATATTAATAATGAGTTGTGGAAAGAGACTGAGACAAAGCAGATTCAAGAGGGTGTAATAATGGATGACCACATGAAAAGTGCACCAAGGTGGATGCTCCATGAAATAAAGAAACCAAGCATTCTGTCTATAATTAGACATTCTCAACATTAGTTTTTTGATCTTGTGGAGCTACAGTTTTTGGGAAGAGAAAATGCACTATAAAGAAGGGATATACAAAGAGGAAAGAAAATGAGAAATCATATACAATGGTTTGGTGAAGTTTAGATCCATCAAAATCTAGAGAATGACGGATGCCACAACACCGGAGCAATCCGCTTCTCAATTAGTGTAACAATGTCACAGTAGCCTACGACTCACAAGCAAATAAAAAAAGGAAGAAGAACCAAGAAGAGGTGAAAGTTGCATTCAAAAACTGAAAATGGAGTACATCAAGGTGTTACACTTGACATAAAAGATAACCACATTTCTCACCATGCACCTCTTCTTTGAAATAGAGGTTCCTGCAACTAAAATTACGACAACAACTACCCACTTACAACAACTACTTTTGTACAGCAATAACTACCTATTTAAAAAAAAAATACCAACCACCTATTAGTTCTACAACTTCCCATTACATAAGATTGCAAAATTACAAATAACACTTACTACGTCACTCCAAATAAAATAAAATAAAGGCTAATATAATTCAAATAAAGGCTAATATAATTCCTGAAAAATACATTTTAACAATTTAAACACAAAAAGCTCAGTATGCTAGAAGTTCTCTTTGTGAAATTGGAAGCGGGTGGTGGTGCTGTGGCTGAATTCTTTACAGAGTTTCTTGAGTGTATTTGTTAGCGTGGGTGTTCCACAGTAGAAGACGCCTGCAATTCCCATAACAAATTCAGATAACGCCAATTCAATCTCAAGGCGATAGATACTTAAAATATCACTTTTCTTTTTCTTTTTTCTTTTTCTTGTTTGTTTTACCTATACGAGATGTTTTATGGATGTTGGCTAGTTCAGTGAACACTTTTCTCCAGTTGGGTCTTGCAAAGTGCGTCCGTATCTGCCAGTTGACATCTCATAGATTCAGTTTCCATGTGTTGTAGAACAAATTGAAAAATTTGTGTACTCATTAGGGAACTTGGTGTCGAAGGACTTACCCTGCTTCCTGAGACAATATCCACACCATTTTTAGCATGTTGCAGAGACTGAACCATGGCAATTAGCGCTGATCGAGCATCTCCTTCTTCGTACACGCTTGTTAGGTAGTTGTGCATTTCTATAACTTTCTGCAATAGTTGATATCATCAAAGATATCAGATGATAGTCAAGGGGAGAGTCACAGTAATAAGGAATGAGTTGAAGCAGTTTGATTGTGAACATACATTATGATCAAACTCTGCAATTTCATTCATGACCCCTTTGAACCATTCAAAAGAGCCTTGTTCTCTTGTGACCCAATAGAAATAGGCCCTATTTGGTCCCTTTCCCTTATTTCTATGGATTTCCATTGCCTGAGTTTCATGCATAGGTTTCGAATCAGTACTATTGATGGAGCAAAATTCATTGAACTTGATATTGTTGAGAAGGTCCTTAAGTATACTGATCATTGGGGTTGCGCCTATCCCCAGTCCAACAAGCAGAAGTATGTCATATTTCTTGTAATTCTGAGCGGGGGCGCCATATGGTCCATCAATGAGAAGCTTTGGAAACCTGCAACCGAAAGAGCTTGTGAAGACAATAACAAATATCCTCAATCCCCTTACAAGTAACTTATGGGATTTATACCTTGACTGTGGAACATCTGCATCAGCATATACTGTGGTTTCGAGCCTAGCCAGGCTACTCTTATCGACGGTTGGTCCCTCTTGACTGACCTGAATGGACAAAAACCGCTGCTTAGTTTAGCAAACCCAATCTGAAAATTCTTAGTACTAGACATAATGGCAACAAATTTGAAAGACCTTTGCAAATAGCTTTCTTAGCTCTGTTGTCCAATCCCCCAATGTACGGATGTGGACACTCAAGTAGTCATCCCCTGGTGCAGAGGTAATGGAGAAGGGATGCCTGTAAGAGAACGAGAGAGACTGATTAAAGAGGTAACCAAGTAGAAGAGGTTTAAGAAATTAGGAAAGTATGCTTTTAGAGAGAGAATTTGAGGATTTTGCAAAGGGGCATCCTAGAATTAGATATCATTCAACTGAGCTTAGAGAAGTGTTACCATTCAAAAGGAGAGACATGGGGGCACTTTATAAACAGGTACATTCCACTCTTGTATTTGAATCCCGGAGGTTTACTCATATGCAATGCCAATACATTTCCTGGATATATTGCAGCCTGCAAATTTTTTGATGATCAAGTACATTAATCTACTGAATTAAAGAGAACTCGTCTGGCATCATATTGTGACATAATGCTCTTGTACCTTGATGATGCTAACTCGATAGTGTTTCTCTCTCAAAAATCTTGTTATTCTCTCACAAATGTAGAACAAAACTGGAACTGTCAAGTACATCCACGTCTGTAAATATGAGAAATTTCCAGTGAGTAGGACTAAAAGCAATATTAGGTGCAGTAAATGTTCGGAAAGTATAATGTAGACCAATGGACTAAAGAATTCCATCCAATCTAATGATGGACAGTTATAAAGAGAGTGAGACCCCACCATTGGGTGCAATTCTAGTTTGTCAACTCTAACAATGAGCATTGCCATCATTGGATGGTGATAGCATCATACCATTGGATGGTTGCAACTCCATGGGATTATGGTCTTCTTTAGTCCATTGGATTATGATGTACTTCTCCACAAGTATTTGTTATTGTCACTTAAAATCAGGGGGTTTAAATACTTACAGTCTTCCTATACCAGATTCTTGTAAGGTACATGAAGAAGCCATGACAGATGAGGAGAATGTAGACAATGGCCAGGAGGTGGTGTGCGTACCAAAAGGCATTGAACCCAGCCAAATGATGGAGCGGCCATGGCAATTTCACAACGTTTCTTCTAAAGCTGTGTGTTGCTAGCGTAAATGAAAACAACATGAGAAAGATCATGATGATTCCACTAACACCAGGGAAGCTGGAGACTAGGCTCTGAAAAGTGGGTTGCTTGTAATTGAAATCGGGTCCTAGAGTTCTCAAAAATGCTTCATTTGAGCAAGACGCAATTCTGGGAAAGTCGCAGCCAAGATGGATAACTGAGTGGACTATGACTGCGATTGCTATGCCAAATGCAATTGTCTGCCATTGAAAGAGAGGTGTAAGAAAAGTATCTTTCCTTTTTTTTTGTTTTTATATATGAATGAAAATCACCATTGTTTTATGCAGGAAATTTTGTTTACTTGAGCGATAGTTATAAATCTTGTTCTTTTGTGTCTCTTTTTGTTCCAGATTCATGGGAAATTTTCCCTGTTTTGACCTTCTTATCAAGAAAGCACAAAACCCTAACAACTGTTTTCACCAATTTATACGTAATGCCCTTGCTCTATTAGAATTGTTGGTAGCTATTGCATGGGATTACCATATGGCATAGTTCATTCGTGGTCAATAACTTCCCAGGCCGAGTAAAGCGGGATCGGGACCCTGAAAACCTCGGAATCACCCATGAATCTTCCCTCTTTGCTTGATTTTTGTTGTAGAAAAACAAAGCCCTGGTACTACTTGGGAGGCAAGCTGGGGGACTCAGGATAGGGACACTAGAGACTCTGAGCCCGAGTCCAGGATTTTGATCACTGATTCATCGTACTCTCCCTATTTTTCAACTTGAATTTTCTATTATCTCATCTCTAAGGGAAAAAAATAAAGTCCGAGAAAAGTTTTTGAAAAAATGAAGAAAGGTCTCATGACACTGTGTAAGCTTTCTTCTCTTGAAAATCTCATTAAAAAATTTCCTGAGATTTCTCAAAATTAGGGAAGCTATCAAATTAAGAAGGTAAAATCTCCTTATGATTTAATTCTGCTGTGTATGCCGTGCCTCACCTTGTGAAAGTTGATATTATCATCGAAGGGAACAACTTTGCTCAGAAAACTCGATCGTAGCCTTGTGATGGTGTTTCGACAAACCGGTAGTAGTATGAGTGCCATGTTGAGCTTCAAGGTCTCTGCTGCCCCTTTGGCCGTGCACACGCAGTACCCCATGACTTGAAATGCTGATCTTTGCCTGTATTGTAAAAATTTCCATGTGAACAAAGCTACATTTACCATGATCCAAAGAAGAATGATCCATATCCTCTTCCAATTCTCATGGACAAAGTCTTTGGCCAAATCAAGATATCTGTTCACTGGGTTTCGATATCTCATTGGGATCATTGTCCTAGTGAGAGTTTGGCTCTTCTTTGAGAAGGCTTCGGGCCCTTTTGATTTCACCATCCCTTGTAGTAAGGTCTCGAGCTGCCATATCTGTGCAAAGAGCCGGACGGATTTGTTATGGTGGGTAAGCTCCTAATGTGAATCAGATTACAGGAGAATTTCTACTGGGCTATGATACAGTTCCCTCAAATAATTTGGGATTTATTTAAGAAGGAATGCATAGGGAAAATGCAACTTGTTAGAAAGGATTGATCCTTTAATCATCTAAAAGCAATCAGAATAATATACACTGGAGCACTATCAGTTGTGATCTTTGCACTTCTTAATCATTCATTAGTAGATGAATAACATGTGAAAGTCCCAATTCATTGTTTCCACTATGAACTGAATAAGTTTGAAATACTAAAAAAAAAATTATTGCAATGAATTGATGATTGATGGTTGATGATTTCATTTTGAGTTGCTGTTTCATGAATAAATCACTAATTGCTTAGTACTAAGAGCGAGAATGTCTTTACCTCAATATAACCTAAATCGTCGGGATCGAGCTCTTCCATTATCAATGCAGCATAAGTTTTCGCATGCTCCTTGATCTTGGCTAGCTTGTTGGCAGAGGCACTCAACACGATAACCTTCAGAGGGAGACACGAATTCATTACTAATACTGTGTTTTTTCTGTTTTTTTTCAAAGGAAACTGATGAAAGAAATGGGAAATCTCGAGTTTCTAAAGTTTGTAGGGTTAATCAATCAGACCTCCTCCACTTCGTCTTCTGAAAGTTTGCCATCACCATTCTTATCACACCTGAAGACATGCAGATACAACAATTTTGTCATTGGTATTTGTGTGTGTGTGGGAGAGAGAGAGAGCTGCAGGTCTGTTACATGTCAAAGAATATCTGAAGTCTAGAATCAAAGTTTTGATCAGCCATCTCTCCCCATAACTCCTTAAGCTGCTCTTTTGATAAGCCATTCTCGACATCTAATCCCCTACTCCTTGCCATTGCATCAAGGAGCTGTAATGCGAATTCCTTCGAATCCCCCATTCCTTAAAAAAAAAAGAAAAAAGACAAAAAATGTAGTAACGTTTTTGACGACTCACTGTATGAATCACCAACAAACTGCAATGTGGTGTTATTCATCCCGAAAATGAAAAGCATTCGCGAGAGAGAGAGAGAGAGTTTCACCAATGCATTGCCCAAAATTGTCTCTTGAGACACGGCCCTCCACCGCAAATTGGTTAAACCGCTTCTGAACTGCATTCCATCCCTCTCCTTCCTTGTTCCCCGATGCTTTATCGAGAAACCGTAGGCTCCTAAGCCCTCTCTCTGCACGCGATTTTGTTCTAACCATCCTCGACGTGGATTTATTATTGGTATTCTCTCTCCTCATTGATTCCTGAGATCGAAACGTGGAGAGTCTCTTGACCTCTGATTTGATTCGAGCAGTGAACGAAGACTTTTGGCGTGAAGAAGCTGACATTTCCCTTCGTATTGCCCTCGTGATGTCTGTCGATTTATCGATCTCTTCTCTAACCACTTTGCACGCGAGCGCCCAGCGGGTAGAGCTCGTGCCTGGCTCTTCCTGCCCCATTTTTTCTCTATTGGTAGAGAGATAAAGAGGCTGGGGAGAGAGAGAAAGAGAAGAAAAGAGATGGGTAACAAGAGAAACAGGGTAGAGAGGGAAATGGATGAGAGAGAAGAGGTGGGTGTGTAATTACATTGTTTAGAGAGAGAGAGAGAGAGAGTGTGTGTATTTGTGGAAGAAAGGAAACCTGAAGAGGGAGATGCAGGCTGGTCCAGAGATTGAGAAAAAGGGGTTCAAGTCAATGGGTGAGTTGGTTAAGGAGTTTGTTTTGTAGGTGGAGAGGGAAGAACATGGTTTAGGAAATAGCCGTTAGAGGTGGCGGGTGGTATATTAGGTGGTCCGCCATACCATATGTAACACATGATCCAGCTCCCCAAAAATACAGTCAGTCACCCATACCTTGTTTTCATTTTCTTTTGTCTCAAACAGGGGTGGCAATGGGCCGGTGGCCCCGCCCGACCTGATATCCGGCGGTAAAAAACTAGGGCCTAGGAGACAAAATGTAGCTTGATGGTTGGGACTAGGCCAAGCCAAAACAGCCTCGACCCAATACAACCCTTATTTATTCATCTTTTTTGCATTGTTTGCCTTTAAATTTACCCGCCTCAGCCCGGCCTAGGCCTGATAAGGCGAGTGCTAGGGCTGGGCCAGCCCTCAAGGGAATAAGTCTGAGCTAGGGCCAGGGTTGGCCCGGACCATGCCCTGCCGTTTGCCCGCCCTACTCAAACTTTTATTTATAAGTGAGGTTTGTATGAGGCTTCAAAACTACTTCAAAAAAATGAAATAATGGCGTTGAACTTACGAGGACATAAAAATCGTAAAAGTAGACGGTCTAAATAATACACGTTTAATGCATTATTTTTATAAGAGCAATCTTTTTTGTACGGGTTTTTTAGGTGCGCCTTACTGTAATATTAAGCCATTTCCTTTATCAATAAAATTTATATAAGGGCAAGGTCCTAAGCAATCAAATTAAGGTGGACCTCAATTTGTCTCTTAGGTGGTCACGCTGGACACATAGTGTTTTCCATTTTAATAAGAAAAAGCTACATATCCTCTCCTTTAAAAAGCTTTTCTATATTTGAGGGGTAGGATTGCAACGCGAATCAAGGCAGTGAAATCGGTGGTCAGCAACAACGACTTGTTGCCACGATCTCAATTGAGGCTCTCCACTCCTTGCGTTTTCTTCAACAAAAATCAAGAACTTGAAACTTTTGCTCTTTATTTCTCCTCTTTTGAAATTTTACAAATATGAGGTCTGCACATCAAACATTTATGCCCTGTTTGGTAATCGATAGAACACGAAAATTTGATCTATTGTTTTTCGGGTACTACGTTTTCCCTTGTTTGTGAATAGGCGAAAACATGAAAATTTTGAGAGATGCATGGTTCTGCATTTCCACATTTTTCCCTAATTACGAGGAAAATTGCAGTGCATATCTCTCCATAAGAACCTTTGGACCCTTTTTATTTATGGAATTGTATATGATGAGATCATTTCTCTTTAATACAAGGAGGTCACAATTACTTATAACCAATGGTTTAAAAAGCGGATCGGTGACTCTGCTCGGGCACCTCAAAAACCGATCCGGATTGGGAATCGGGTGAATCGATCAGATTAAAGCTTCAAAAAAATTCGAAAAAATTATTAAAATTCATTATAAATATTATTTTTTAGGAATTCAATAAAAAATAAGGGTACCCCATTAAGAATTTTCATTTCTATGCATGAATATGCGAATATTGATATGTTCTTTCCCTGCATGAACTACTATTTACCATTTAATTTAAGTCACACAAAAGGATAAACATAGAATTATCATGGAATAAGTATATCAACATACATGGACTACAATAAAGCATACAATTAGTAACATATGATCTAAACATAAAATGACAGACGACGTCGTTCTTATTCTTTGTTACGCTGGTGCCATTGATTGAATTCGTTTGACAATTCATTGATTCGATCTAAAAACGAATCATCGATATTAGCAAGCGTCTGACTATATCCAAATCCCTGAGTGTTCTGTTGTATTTCCAATCCAAAATTCTCGAAGCTTGTCCATCCTTCATGCTCACCTACACTGTCGTGCTCATCCCTACCATGTTGCTGTTGAGACTCGATATGTGAATAATATGGCTGGGATAGGGTTGCCTCGGAATCATCATCTCTCTCATTTTCCCTTAGACCCCCTTCCCACTCTCCTTCATTAGGTGCAATATCACCAACATCTCCGACGAATTGTGGATACGTTGACTGACTGCTTCCTCTTTCATGCTGCTCATCACCTTCTTCAAGCTCTTCCGCACCGATAGCCTCAAGGAGCGCTCTCTTGTGCAACACTGGCTCCTCCTTTTCTACTACCCATTGGTCTGCTGTTTGTGTGACAAATATTGTGTTTAAGTCTATCGGCTCATAGTCTTCAAGCTTCCTTCTTATTTGTCGCTCTCGGAGGTTTAAGTTGTAATGAACGTAGACTAGTTTATGAAGCTTATCCGAAGCGAGTCGATTTCTCCTAGTAGTGTACAACTATTGGAAAGTACTCCAGTTGCGCTCACAGCTAGTAGCAGAACATGTCTGGGAGAGCACCTTGATTGCTATCCTCTTTAGGTGAGGTACATCAGTACCATATATCTCCCACCATTCAGCTGTATTAAAATGTAAAAAGCATTGTAAGGGCAAGAACAATTCATAAGATTAAATATATGAATGAACAAAATATTAGCTAGGGGATAACCTGAATCCATCTTAGTTCGAGAATTCCTAGCAAGTCTAGTTCCGAAGGATCCTATAGCATCCCTATACATAGCAAGCTAAAACAAATATTTTTTGTTTTAGTGAATTATTCCTCACAAATGTAACAACTCAATAAAGTTCTTACCCAAACATTAAATAATACCTCTTATATTGTTGTTGCCTGGTTTCGATGGCTTCTCTCCAACCTGGCAACAATGTATCTGACCCCTTCCATAATCTTGTGGGAATGTTCAGGTGTCAAATAGAAAAATTTTGGGTTGAAGAAGTAACCTGGAAAATATATCGATAGAGAAATGTCATTTAAAATTTCATAAAAAAATAATTTACAATGAAACATTCTAATGATATAAATATATATTTACCTGCATAATAAATTGGACGTCCAAATTTGGTGTTCCACCTCTGTTCTATAATCTCGATCACTTTGCTAACAAAACTACACTTCTCCCCAATAGCTGATTTCGCTCTTTCAATACCTTCATAAAGGATGCCTATGGTAGCGTTCTTGTCAGCGTCCACCATTCTTAGCACCGTGATCAAAAGGGCAGTGGCCTCTACGACAGTGGAACATCGAGACCAGAACCTCCTATTTGAGACTATGTCGTCCACTTTTATACCGGTACTGGACTTCGAAAAGCGGTCATTTAACCACTCTTCACAGGTAAACAATCTCTTTAATGCACCTTCAGATTTCTGAATGGAGTCCACAGCTAAGTAATCGGTCGCAAAGCGGGTTATGGCAGGCCTGATTATCTCTTTTTTCTTAGAGTGTTCTCTAAATAGAAATAATATTTTAAAGTGGTTGTATATAAATCTCGACACCAACCTTGCTTCATCTAGAGTCTCCTTCACAATTTTGATCTCACCAATCTCCACTAACATAAGATCGATGCTGTGTGCAGCACACGGCGTCTATACTAGATGCTTCCTCTTATCCATTAACTTGCTGCCCGCAGAAACACATGCACGAGCATTGTTCGTAATAAACTGGACTACATGCTTATCTCCTACCTCCTCCACTATCTGATCATATAGTCGTACGTAGAAGTTTGCATCCTTCTTTGTTCCTGATACGCCTTTGCTAGATAAAAAAGCTGTACCTTTTGGAGAATAGGCCAAGAAGTTTAAAAACTCCTTTTTGCTAACTTTATTCAACCAATCATCACTCATGAGAGTAATGCTTGTCCTTGGCCAACTCTGTTTATATTCTTCAATCCACTTAGTAACTTCCTCCACCTCTTCATCTAATATTGGCCCACTGAGCTCATATGCTGTCGGGGGTTTTACCTCGAGCCCTGCTCTCTGGATTGTACTAACCATAGGTGGAAAATATGGGTTATTGGTTGCATCAAAAGGAATCCCTTTATCGTAGAACCATTTACCAACATATCTCCCTAACATGTTTTTTGTACCTTTAACCATGCATTTTAGGGTCATATGTTGTGACTTAGACTTTGAGAGAAATGGGTCTATACGACCATGACCTGCAATACTGGCACTTCTAGATAAGTTAGGAACTATTTCTTCAATGTTTGATTCTTGTTGACACATACTGCCACCAACCCCTCCATACATATTTGAGCTGAGCCCGCCATACATGCTCGACCTGGGCCCGCCATGCATGTCTAAGTCGGGCCCGCCATACATGTATAAGCTGGGCCCGCCATACATGTCTGAGCTAGGCCCACCATGCATGTTTGAGCTAGACCCATCGGGCTTTCTAAACCCATATTCCCT
>NW_006494943.1:3083052-3148972 GCF_000471905.2 Amborella trichopoda
AAATGTCGTTTCCATACTGAAAATCTTGGTGATAGCCTTAAAATATATTTTCATCTTTATTTAAAAACGTTAAAGCTTCAAAATTAGTGTAGATCGATAGATCTATGAAAATCTTGAAAATTGATGGTCTAAAAGGCGTTACAAAATACACTATTTCCATAACTTGAAATCCATTTTTTTCTCATGTCCATGCATCTTGATGTCGAGATGATCAATTTGAAGATATTTGGGCATCAAAACAACCTCTTCTAGTGAACTTTTTGAAGTAGGCTCAAATTTGATTGTTTAGAGCTTCGGCTCTATGTAAACTTTTCCCTTATGATAATATTAGATTTACCCTCATACATTGGTAAAATATTAGATTTACCCTCATACATTGTTAAAATATTAAAGAACTATCAAACAATAATAAATGGTATATTAACCCTACAACATTTAGGGATATTTTGGTTATTTTGATTTATTTAAAATTATTTTTTGTATTTTTTATAGTGCGAAGCATTGACATATAAAAATTGAGTTCAATCTTATGTATAAAAAATAGCACAAAGTTAAAATGCATTGAGGAGCCGTTTGGATCCTTAAAAAAAATCAGGAAATGATTTTCTTTGGAGATTGCCTATTTTCGCTGTTTGGATCCAAAATCTTTATTTTGTCCCTAAAATACAAAAACTATTTTTCTCCCCACAGGCTAAAAATTTAATTTCCCTGTCAAATTTTCTTGCAGAGATGAACAGCAACATTAAAACGAGAATATAGCTCGTTGGGGCCTAGACAAAATCGGGTAGCCTTTTCCTCTCTCTCTCTTCCCATTTCATACGGATCTCTTTCTAATTTCATCTTGCTTTAGTCACTTCCTTCTCTCTCTCTCTACTTGGTATTGATCTAGATATTCCTTACAATTAATAGTTTTTTAAACAATTTTTTCTGGATCCATCATGGAACTGAATGATCTTGAAAAATAGGACTTGAGTGTAAAATATGAAATATAAATAATTATTTTAAAATTCTGAAAAAAAAAAGAGTTTTTTTTGTAAATTTTCCCTTTATCTTTTATATATCATTTAATGTCCTTCTTTTCTTTTTTTTTCTAAATTGGTTGATGTAGAATTTGCAATAAAGGAAAATAGTGAAGAGAGAGAAAGAACAACAATACATATATGTGATTTGACAATGGAACATATGATAGCGAAGGGTAAAACCAATATCTCATTCATAGGGATTACTCTGGTTTACTAGAGTTTTATAGGATTACAACTCTTGTCTTTTAGGAAACAAATCTCATTACAATTTTATTTTTATTTTTATTTAATGAAAAGGTCATGTCAACTCATGGGCTAATGAAATAATGTATGCTCAACGGCCCAGACTAAATCTAGGCCGATTTGACGGTCACAACTATATTTTGTATATAAATTTTAAGTTGTTTTCTATAAATCTAAATAACATGAAATTTAGGGTATCCACTCTTCTCATCAAGGCACACCTAATAAACATATTAAAAAATTATTTGCAAAAAATAAATTGATCAAAATACCCCTGAAACTTTTTGTGGTATTTTGGTCTATTTAAGCTTTGTGTATTATTTTTTGATACTTTTATTAAATTATCCTATGTTTTAAGAATAGACACTCCAAATTTCAAGTGATTTATATTTATAAATAAAATAAAATTTAAATACAAAATACAATCATGACCATCGGATCGGTTCAAATTCAATCTGGGCCATTGGACGCTTGTTATAGCTGTCTGCCAGCCGGCTAATCTCAACCTCTCTCTATTATTTCAATAATATTTAGTTATAATTATAATGCCACAATATATTATTAACATTGTCAATAATATTTGAATCTATTATAATTAATAATGTTATAATAACTACAAATAATAATAATACAAGAAAAGACTATATTCATGCAATTGTTATATGTTGTTTATTGCGTGCATTACCCAATTAATTCTTAACATAAGCTCAAATTTTGTAATGATATAATATAATAAAAGGAAATAAGTCATAACCCTAGAATCCTATCATTTCCTAGGAGGTATTTGAACAGGGAACAATGTAGAGATGCACAGTCTCGTGCATATCTTGGAGTGAGGCGAAGGGAAGTTTAGCACATGTGCAATATGGACAATCCCAAAATTCAGTAGTTGATATTTCATAAGGCGTTTCCACACCAGTAGAATTGACCAGTCAATATCCATAAAATGTGCTTCCAAATTTTGTGTCCTAGAAGAAATACTAATTGCTGATCATAGTAGTATTTATGATTTCAAAATCATTATTATTATATAAACATTTTCATGACACATTTTTTTAAAGCTAGAAAGCTTCAAAACTTAATTAGTCCACTTACATTTAGTATACAACCTTCACAAATACTATTCCTTCATCATCAAATTAATTCTTCAATGTCAATATTATCGTATTTTTCTTTTCAAAATACCAGTGCTATTTCAAAATAATGTTTCTTTTGCAATATAATGTTTTGGAAATTGCATTTTGTTTTATTTATAAAGATTAGAAGTTGTGGGTCATTGATCCCATATTGGAGAATAGGTTAGGAAAATTACGGTTAAATATGAGGACTTCTTCACTTGTGTTTTAAGATTCAAAGGTTGAGAAGGCCTAAGCGGAATATGCCAAGCATGCAAACATATATGCACATGTGTGCGTGAGCTTGCATCAGCACCCTTAGCCCTGCATGTGTGCAAGCCGGGCTCATGGCTCGTATATCTTTTACCACTATGGGCAAAGCCACCTGTGGTTCAAAGGGCATTCTGGTAATTTAGTGCCTATCGGCAACTCAGGTAATTTGATGTGCACCAGTAGATGGGATAATTTAGAGCCCACCTACCGGTACAGTGTGGGACTACCGCATGAAGCATGATGAATGTTCTTGGGAACCCATGTGATGGTTGGTATCTGGTTGTTACAACTAATTAAACGCTTTAGTGGTTGTGGTTGAGGATCAAAGAGTTACAGCTTTTCTGCTGACATGTGCATTGAACAGTTTCTGTTTTTGAGAAAGGGCGATATTCATTAAGATAATGAAAGGTTACAATAAAAGGAAAACGAAAATAGAGAGAAGAGGCAACAGAAAAAAAGAACAAAAGGAAAAGCAAGGTAAGAAAAGAAAAAAAAGGGTAAACTAAGCAAGGCTAAGATGAAGTGGCCTGCTCTTTGAAATGGGTAAAAAAGAGAAGACAAGGAATCGCAGTCAACGAAAAAGAAGCGTTAAGCCCAACTTACAATAAACTGCCGAATAGTAGACTGCCGAATAATAGGCCTTCAAAGGTTCTCTGATTTTTCTCTTTCCAAATGACCCCGAGAGAATCGACAACAATAATGCTCAATAGATTAACCCCAGGGACATAAAAAGAGGGTTCCAACGTTGGTACGTGTGGGCGGCCATGGGGCCTCACATGTGCCATATTTTTTTCTCTTAATATTTATCTTAATGTATATTAATATTTATCATTAAAAAGGCTTCTTAAAGAGAGAAGATGTTGTTATCCAACGGGTAGAAGATAACTATCCATCTTTTCGGAAAAGAGAATCACGTTCTCAGATATTCCAAGAGGAAAGCCGAACATTAGATAACAACCTACTTCTATCTCTCTTTAAGAAGGGTTCCATGGCTATAGAAAGGAACACAGAGTTTTTAATTGTTCTGATAAAACCTGATCTCTACGATTCACAGTCTTATGACGTTGCCTTCAATTCTTGAGATTTTAGAAGGTTCATTTCTTTTCATCAATAATTCAACATTGGTATTAGAGTAAGAGATTATTGTCAAAGTGTGTTAGTGTAATTTTCACTCCTCAATTTGATGTCCTCTCCCGTCACCCTAGTTTTGAGTTGCAGGCTCCAAAGCTATGAGTCTAATCCATTTAATTATTCGTTGTTAGCTTTATGGGCCATGAGTCACAACGTTTTTGTTGTTAGCTAATGCTCGTACTATTACTCAAATTTTTGCATCTCATTGTTATCCTACCACAACCTCACGAATTCACTGAAATTTTGTAAAACTCACCGCATCTTGTAAATTTGACTCCAATTTATTTATTTTTATTCCTTCCATGCTCTCTCTCATAGCAAAAGCAAATCTATGACTTTCGTATAGACAAGCCTTTTTTGTTTTCTTCTCTAAGACATCCTCCATCTTGCAATTGGAAGACTGCTTCTGTCAATCAAATTGAACATTATTGCGATGAATTTTAGTGCATATCACTGAATGTCACTGTTGTTTTGACTTTATACCTTTGCTAAATATCAAGACCATCCCATTAGATATTACATCCATATATGACGGACAACCATCCATAACTGACTTCTCCATATTTGATTTCCTCGTTGAGAATCAGATAACGTCCTCAGAAATAACGAATGAGAGAGAAAGAGAGAGAGAATGTCTTTATTTTGTACAGTTGCTGTCATTTTAGAAAGAGAGAGAGCTATTGTTGAAATTGTAGAGAAAGATGCACAGACACAAAAACTGTTGAAACTCAGTCTCTAAAAGAATTGAAAAATCAATCTTTGATGATGGAACGAAACATTTGTTTTTGCTTACTAAGAATCAAACTTTGAAGAGTGATAAAAATATTTGTTCTCAATTGCTGAAAATTATTGTGCAGCTCTTCTTTCTTTCATTTTTGGCTGCTGAAATTAGTGCACATCTTTTATGGAATATTGAAAATTGTTGTGCACACACTAACTCTTCGAGTGAAGGTTTACATAACAATTGCATGTATTTTTGTGCTCTATAATTTAGGAATTTTTCTACATATTCTATTTGCATAATAATTTCCATTGTTTAGCATAAATATCCTATGCTTTGGTCTCTTTAAGTGAGAAAATTTTATGATCTTGATTTAGTGACCTCAATTTTTGGGACTGTGTTGTACCCAGTGATTGAAAACTCGGCGAGTCGAACCGGACTCGCCCGGTTCGACTCGGAAACCGACACACCCGTGCCGGTTCCATAGAAATACAGGGAATCACCCGTGTCCTGAGAGAACCGGGCGATTCCCAACAGTAAAATCGCCGAGTCACCGGTTCTCAATAGGAAAACACGGGAGTGTTATTCACGAGATCATTGATTTTTTGTCATTTTTCTTCGTTTTCAGCTTTTTAATCGAATCTTCCAGCCTTTACTTTAATCTTTTCAGACATTTCAGTCAATAAATTGTTGTAGAATCATCGATTTTGATCACAAATATTTGGATCTGTGAAGAACAAAGTGTGAGTTTTAGGGATCCACCATTTCTTTGATTTCAAGCAAAATAGGGCATCATTTTTTGTAAAATCTGAAGGTTATTGATCTTAAGAGTGTTGTCTACAAGTTTTTGTTCATAATTTGTGAGTATTTTGGACGATTACATCTCATATTTGAATTTGAAGCCATGGTTGCAGGAAAAACAGGTAAGAACTGTTTTTTTTTTTTCCTTCAGTCTATCAATTTTATTCAATATTTTACCAATAATGTGTTAATATTATAGGGTTTTGATTCTTTATAGTGTTGTTTATCATCAAATGTATTCAATTTGATCTGATTTCTTCAATTTAAGGTTGATTTTCAAGAAAAAATGACTGATGTTCGTGAAAAAGTGCCTTTTTTTTTTTGCCATTCAATCGATATTACTCAATTATTTAATGGGTTAAATTTATAGGGTTTTGATTCCTTATAGTGTTGTTTATCATCACATGTATTCAATTTGATATGATTTAATTTGAGCTTGATTTTTTAGAAAAAATGACTGACGTCTATGAAGAACTGCTTTTTTTTCTTTTTTTCTTTTTTTTTTTTCGGCTATTCAATCGATTTTACTCAATTATTTACAAATAATGTGTCAAGTTTATAGGGTTTTGATTCCTTATAGCATTGTTTATCATCAAATATATTCAATTTGATCTAATTTATTCAATTTGAGCCTGATTTTTGAGATGCAATGACTGATATTAAGTGAGTCTGTGAAGAACTGCATTTTTTTTTTTTTCCCCCCATTCAATCGATTTTATTTCTTTTTTTTTATAATAATGTGTTAATAACTAATTTGTAATCAATTTGATGTAATTTATTTGATTTGAGGCGGATTGTCGAGTTGGAATGACTGATGTCAGGTGGGTCTGTGAAGAACTGCGTTTTTTTTATAAAAAAATTTGATGATCAATTTATTCGAGAAATCGTGATTTTTTGAAAAATTGTTCAAATCGTGACTAGGTTTTGATTATCATGATGAATTAAACTGTATTTTTAATTTTTATTGTTAAAAAATTTCATGTTGATAAATTATTGATGCAAAAAAATACATGTTGTTAAATTTTTAATGCAAAACTGTAGTTTTTAATTTTTATTGTTAAAAAATTACATGTTGATAAATTATTGATGCAAAAAAATACATGTTGTTAAATTTTTAATGCAAAAACTGTATTTTTAAATTTTAATGCATAAAATGTATGTATATGATTGATAAATATTTTATCATTATATTATCTTGAATGGCTATATCATTGTAAATATTATTTGTGGCATGTATGTATACTCTTGGTATTAACTGTATGAATATCATTGTAAAAAAATCATGGCATGTATGATAAATATATTATCTTACATTTTTCAATTTTATTATTAAATTTTTAATACAAAAAAATGTATGTTAATACATAATTTGTATATATATTCTTGATAATTGAGTTGTAGGCATGTTTGGAGCTTGCATTTTTTATTATATTATCTTTCATTTTTGTAATTGAGATGTACGACTATTTGTGATCATTTTAATTGAGTTGGGAATGTGCCCATATATTATTGTAAATATTATTTGTGGCATTGTGAATGACTATATCATTGCTAAATATTTTTTATGTCAAATGTACGTGTAGTGACATTATGGATGACTATATTATTGTAATGGCTGATATAGATTATTTTTATCTATAATGTTGCATAAATCAATTATTTTTGCCAATAGGAACTAAAATATTTTTGTCAATAGAAATATTTTTCATTAACAACAAATATAACTTCATGAACTGCCCCTGCATATTATCACTATCCATGGTGATTATTTTTCATGTTGAATTATCGGGTTAATTTTTAACCATTTACATATTAAAACAATTGAACCATGGCAAGATCTAGGGAAGACCCTGCATAACAACATGGGGTCAGACTTGATCCTAACAAAAAAGATAAAATTATTTGTAATTACTGCCAAAAAATGATAAGTAGTGGCGTACATAGGTTCAAGCAACACTTGGCAGGGGTTAAGGGGGATGTTTTTGTGTGCAATAGGGTCCCTAGTAATGTAAAAAAGCAGATGACGGCATTTTTCAAGGCTACCAAAGGTAAAAAAATTACAAAGCAGATGGTGGATGAGGAGATAACTGGTTTATATATGTCATCGAACGGGAATGATCCAGAAGAGCAATATAATAATGACTTGGAGATGGCCGCAAGAATGAGTTTACAGGAAACATACCAGAGGGAATGCGGGTTTAGAATGCCTGGTGGTCATGACATGAGCATACATGGTGGGCCTAGCTTTAGACATGCATGGCGGGCCTAGCTCGAGCATGTATGGCGAGCCCAGCTCAAATATGTACGGAGGGTTGGTGGCAATATGTATCAAGAGGAATCAGACGTTGAAGAAATTGTTTCTAGCTTATCTAGGAGTATCAGTATTGCAGGTCATGATCGTATAGACCTATTTCTCTCAAAGCCTAAGTCACAACAGATGACCCTCAAAGGCATGGTGAAAGGTACGAGAAACATGTTGGGCAGATTTGTTGGTAAATGGTTCTACGATAAAAGGATCCCCTTTGATGCAGTTAGTAGCTCATATTTCCCACCTATAGTCAATGCAATCTTGAGAGCCGAGCCCGGGATAAAGCCCCCGACGGTATATGAACTCAGTGGGCCAATCTTGGATGAAGAGGTGGAGGAAGTTAAAAGGTGGATTGAAGAATATAAACAGAGTTGGCCAATAACAGGCATTACTCTCATAAGTGATGATTGGTTGAATAAAGTTAGCAACAAGGAGTTTTTTCACTTCTTGGCCTATTCCCCAAAAGGTACAGCTTTTTTATATAGCAAAAATGTATCAGGGATAAAGAATGATGCAAACTTTTAGGTACGATTATATAATCAGATAGTGGAGGAGGTGGGAGATAAGCATGTAGTCCAGTTTATTATGGACAATACGCGTGCATGTGTTTTTACATGCAGTAAATTGATGGATAAGAAGAAGCATCTAGTATGGACCCCGTGTGCTACACACAACATCAATCTTATGTTAGAGGAGATCGGTGAGATCAAAATTATGAAAAAGACTCTACAGGAAGCGAGGTTGGTGTAAAGATTTATATATAACCACTCTAAAATTTTATTTTTGTTCTGATAACAGTCTAAGAAAAAAGAGATAATCAGGTCTGCCATAACTCGTTTTGCGACAGATTACTTAGTTATGGACTCCATTCGAGAATCTAAAGGTGCATTAAAGATATTGTTTACCAGTGAAGAGTGGTTAAATGACCGCCTCTTGAAGTACAGTACCGGGTTAAAAGTGAACGGCATAGTCTCAAATAGGAGGTTCTGGTCTCGATGTTCCGTAGAGGCCACTGCCCCTTTGGTCACGGTGTTAAGAATGGTGGATGCTGACAAGAAAGCTACCATGGGCATCCTTTACGAAGGTATCAAGAGGGTCAAATCAGCTATTGGGTAGAAGTGTAATTTTGCTAGTAAAGTGATTGAGATTATAGAAAGAAAGTTGAACACCAAATTTGGACGTCCAATTCATTATACAGGTACATATATATTTATATCATTAGAATGTTTAATTCTCAATTATTTTTTTATGAAATTTTAAATGACCTTTCTTTATTTATGTATTTCTAAGTTTCTACTTCAATCCAAAAATTTTCTATTTGACACCGGAACATCCCCACAAGATTATGGAAGGGCTCAGATCCATTATTGCTAGGCTGGAGAGAAGCCATCGAAACCAGGTAGCAATAATACAAGAGGTAATATTTAATATTTGGGTAAGAACTTGATTGAGTTGTTATATTTGTGAGGAATAATGCACTAAAACGAAATATTTTGTTTTAGTTGCATGTATAGGGATGTCATAGGATCCTTCGAAACTAGACTTACCAGGAATTCTTATCCCCTAACTAATATTTTGTTCATTCATATATTTAATCTTATGAATTATTCTTGCCCTTACAATGCTTTTTGCATTTTAATCCAGCTGAATGGTGGGAGATATATGGTAGTGATGTACCTCACCCAAAGAGGATAGCAATCAAGGTGCTCTCCCAGACATGTTCTGCTACTGGGTGTGAGCGAAATTGGAGTATGTTTCAATGGTTGCACACTACTAGGAGGAATCAACTCGCTTCGGAGAGGCTTCATAATCTAGTCTATGTTCATTATAACTTAAACCTCCGAGAGCGACAAATAAGAAGGAAGCTTGAAGACTACAGGCTGATAGACTTGGATACAATATTCATCACAGACACAGCAGAACAATGGATAGTAGAGGAAGATGAGTCTGTATTTGTACAAGAGAGCATTCCTTGAGGCTATCGGTGAGGAAGATCTTGAAGAAGTTGATGAGCAGCATGAAAGAGGAAGCAGCTCGCCAACATATCTACAATTCGTCGAAGATATTGATGATATTGCACCTAACGAGGGAGAGTGGGAAGGGGGTCTAAGGGAAAATGAGAGCGATGATGATTCTGAGGCCACCCAATCCCAGCCAAATTATTCACATATCGAGTCCCAACAGCAAGAGGGTAGGGACGAGCACGACAGTGTAGATGAGCATGAAGGATGAACAAGCTTCGGGGATTTTGAATTAGGACCACACCAAAATACTAACACTCAGGGATTTAGGTATAGTCAGATGCCCACTAATTTGGACGATTCGTTTTTAGAACGAGTTAATGAATTGTCACGCGAATTCAATCAATGGCACCAGCGTGACCAAGATGAAGAACGATGCCGTCTATCATTTTATTTTTAGGTCGTATGTTACGGATTGTATGCTTTATAGTAGTTCATGTATGATGATATACTTAATCCATGATGATTCTATGTTTATCCTTTTGTGTGATATAAATTAAATGGTAAGCAGTAGTTCATTGCAGGGAAAGAACATATCAATATTCACATATTCATGCAAAGAAATAAAAATTCTTAATGGAGTACCCCCATTTCTTATTGGATTCTTAAAAAACAACATTAATAATGAATTTTAATAATTTTTTCGAATTTTTTGTAAGGATTAATCCGACCGATTCGGTCGATTCTCGATCCGGATCGTCAATTCACCGATCCATATGGGTTTTTGATGTGCCCGATCCGGGTTACCGATCCGCTTTTTAAACCACTAGTTATACCATATTTTTATTGAGAATATTAAATATCATTATAGATTCTCTATCTAGAGCTAAAATCAATCGTCAGCAAGAATTGCATACAATAGTTTGTTGCCTCCTTTTTAAGTTTTCTTGCATTACACTGTTCGAGAAAATTCTTCTTTAAGGTTTAGCCTACTGAAAGTCAGCAAACCAATTGATTTGACTATCAGACAACCCTTTTCTTAAACACAATTAAATTTTTTGAGCTTTTAGGCATATTATCTAAAGCTTAAAATGACATTTAAGCTAGTCATGTCAGAACTATCAAAACTTGAAAAACTCAATAGAACCAATTTTTCTATGTGGAAAAGAAAAATTGGATATATTCTCTTCCAAAATAAGGTGGGCTATGTTCTAAATACATAACCACTAATTTTTTAGCCTAATACCAATGGTCAAGCCAGAAAGCGACTTGAAAATGGTTAGAAGATCACAAAATAGCTAGGACTGATGTGTTGAGTTTCATGGATGATGATTTAATTAGAGTCTTTGAGGACCAAACCACAACTCAAAACATGATGGGTGCCCTATCTGAAAAGTATGAGACTACTTCTAAAACCCATGTGTAATTATTATTAGACAAATATAATTCTTGTAGAATGAAGGAATTAGACTCAGTGACCGATCATATTAACAAAATGACAGTGCTCGCAAAGGACCTTGCTAAGGTCGGGAATCTAGTCCCTGACCATATGTAAGTGTCAATTGTCATTAACAGTCTCCTTCCATCTTGGGAGTTTGTTATAATTGCATTGAATCATTTTGCACAAGGGATAACCATGTTGAATCTTCTCATGCACCTCAATATTGAAGCTGAGAGAAGAATGATGAAGAAGTTTAATGAGCTCTACTTTGCTAAACGTTCATCTTCGCAGATTCCCAATAAACCTTACAATAATCAGAACAATAACAATAATAGGTATGAGGGAAAAGGGAGAAATTTTAAAAATGAGAAGACCTATTTTTATTGTAAGGAAATTGTGCACATCAAGTTTAATTGTCCCATGCTGAAAAACAAAAATAGGAACCAGAATAACAACAGTACTCGAAATAATCAAAATAAAAGAAATGACTTGATCTGCATAGTCCTAGAATCTTTAGTTGCCGACCATGATTTGAGGAATTGGTGGGTCGATTCAACCTCCACTCGACATGTCTCGAAGACCAAGGATGGATTCACAGAGTTGAAGGAGATTGCAACCGGTAACCAACAGATTTATATGGGAAATGACACCTACTGTGATGTACTTGGAGTCAGTACTTTTAAACTATGTTTATCAGGAAGAACGAATCTCATACTGACTGATACTTTGTATGCACCAAATATGATGTACAATTTGATTTATGTTCCTAGGCTATTCAAGTCTGGTCGGGTCACTATTGGGAAGCATTCTAGAGCATTGGTGTATGGTACTAAAGTTGACAATTTGTATCGATTGAATATTAATGAAAGTTCATTTCTTTCTAGTTATTTTGATACCTCTTTTTATGCTTGTGTGTGTGGATGATTCATATTTATAGCACTTAAGATTATGACATATAAATAAATATAAAAGGAATCAAATGGTTAAAAGATGTTCGCTCCCCAACTTAAGAGAAATTGTGTTCAAAACAAGTGAGCCGTGTAGTTCTGATAAATTAACTAACAAGTTTTTTCCTAAAAGGAAAATGTTTAGTGAACTACTTAATATTATTCACTCTGATATATGTGGCCCATTAAATGTAAAAAGACATAGAGGTATGGAATATTTCATAACATTTATCGATAATTATTCTTCAATAAGTAAAGATTCAATAGATGAACATCAAGGCTACATTGAAGCCATTAGCTCACTTGACTCAGCTGAGTGAACTCAAGTCATGGATGATAAACTTGATTCTATTAAAAGAAATCAAGTTTGGGAGTTGGTTGACCTCCTTAAAGATAGAAAAATCATTAGTTGCAAATGGGTCATAAAGAAAAAGCTTAATACAAATGGATCCATTGATAAATATAAAGCTAGGTTGGTAGTTAAAGGATTTACCCATATGGAATGTATAGATTATTTAGAGACTTATTCTTTAGTAGCAAAATTTTCATCTATTAGGATCATCTTAGCGTCAGTTGCATATTATGATCTAGAATTATTTCAAATGGATGTTAAAACAGCTTTTTTGAATTGAGAATTAAAAGAGATATATATATGTGAAATAACCAGAGGGATATGCAATTAAAGGCCATGAAGACAAAGTATACAAACGTAAGAAATCATTATATGGTCTAAAACAATATTATAAGCAGTAGTATTTTACTTTTCATAATGCAATGATTGAAATTGGTTATATAGCCAATAAGTTAGACCATCGTGTATATGTCTAGAATAATGGGAGCAATTTAGATATATATATATATATATATATATATCTTGATAGCTAGTAATGATATTGGCATGATTAACTATACCAAATCATAACTAAGTTCTCATTTTGAGATGAAAGATATGGGAGAAGCTTTATATGTATTGGACATTAACATAACAAAAGATAGAAGTTCGAGACTTCTATGTTTATCTCAAGAAAATTATTTAGAAAGTATTTTAAAGAGATTTAAGATGGAAAATTGCAAGCCCGTAGATACACTTGTTTGTAGAGGCTTGAAATTGTCAAAGATAAATATTAATAAAGTTGAAATGGAAAGAATTCCATAAGCTCAAACTGTAGGATGCATAAATTTTGTCATGTTGTATACAAGACCTGATTTAAGCCCCGCATATGGTCTTGTAAGTAGATTTCAGAGTAATCTTAGGATAGTTCATTGGCAAGCAGTAAAAATGTTACTCATATATATTCAGAAAACTAAAAATTACAAGTTGTGCTTCCAAGCTGATAATTTAGAGGTTACTGGGTACTTTAATGTAGACTTTGTAGGAGATCCAAATGATAGAAAATCAACTTTAGTCTTTGGAGATTGATGTATTTCTTGGTCTAGCAAGAAACAAGGTTATGTAGCTCGGTATATTATAGGAGCCGAGTATATTGCTTGTAGCATTGCTACAACTTATGCCGTCTGAATTAAATGCTTCATAAATGATTTAAAGTTGAATATAGCTGATGACTTGTTGAAATATTTTGTGATAATTAGGCAGCCATCTCAGCAGTTAGAAATAGAATCTATAGTTCCAAGGGAAGCACATTGAAATTGATTATCATTATATTTATGATATTATTAGAAAGAATGGAATAACTGTAAGTTACTTGCCATCTTCAAATATGATTGCAGACCTTTTAACAAATGAATTAAGTGCAGAAATATTATCAAAGCATATAGCTTTGATGGGACTTATGAATATTTAAGTCAGGAACTCCCAAATGGGATATTTTTCTTTGATGTCTTAGTCATGAGAAGAAAAGCCGCATTAATATGAAAAACCTCATAACAAGCAGCATGACAAAGATAAATTCATAAATGTTAAACCCACTAATTGATATAGACCAATGAATCTGACCCTCATAGCAAATTGGGAGATGTTGGTACGTGTGGGTGGCCATGCAAGCATAACTCTTTATCCGAAAAAGAGGCTTCAAGAGGAAGCTTCCCAGGTTTCGAAAACAACTCCTAGCTGCTAAATAATTAATCGGAGTTGTCTTTCAAACTTTCAAATCGGCAGGCAAATGTTGCAACTATTGAAGGCCATTCAAGCTCGCGAGTCTACTATAATAGAAAGAAACAGTAAGCTCTCAGCCCTATTTGCTTGCGGGCTCTTCGCCTTTCGTCAAGGCCCTCGCATCAGGCCCTTTCTTTGAACCTTCCAAGTGATCATAAAATAAAGAAATGGTTAATATATTCAAGAGAATTACGTATTTACAAAATACCGTCTCAATTCATCCTATTTCATCAGATCCGGGACGTGATATGGTTCATCCGTGAGTTAACGAGGAAGGGAAGTCAAGTGATCATCGAAAGAGGGAACATGATGACAATCCGATCTCATTTTCCCAAAGATTAGAAGCCTCTTGACTGACGTCGCAAGACATTACAGCGCTTACCTATGTTGATGGGCTCGTATCCAGATAGCTTACAATCTTCTCGATGATAAAAGTTCTCATCGCCTCTTTTTCATTTTGGAGCGTTAGGGTAGAAGATGAGGAGGCTTGTTTGAACGGCCCAGCTTCCAGGGAGCCGGCGTGAGGATTCTCCTTCCACAATATTAGCTGCAACAAGACCATTCATCCCAGTTGTGCATGAAGCAATCAAGTCACGTGTACCATATTTTTCTCTCTTAATATTTATCTTAATGTATATTAATATTTATCACTAAAAGGGTTTCTTAGAGAGAGACTATATTGTTATCCAACGGGTAGAAGATAACTATCAATCTCCTAGGAAAAGAGGGTCACGTTCTCAGAGTTCCCAAGAGGAAAGCCAAACATTAGATAACAACATCCTCCCATCCTTCTTTAAGAAGGGTTTCATGGCTATGGAAAGGAACACAGAGTTCTCAATTGTTCTGGTAAAACCTGATCTCTACGATTCACAGTCTTACGATATTGCTTTCGATTCCTGAGACTTTGACTAGTTCATTTCTTCCCATAAATAATTCAACAAATTTGTTAAAGTAGAATATGCACATCCTGAGGCCAGGGTCCATGCCAGTTAGCCAAACTAGCATGCCAGTCACATAACTCTACTGTATATTTGCATTTGAGGAAAAGATAAGCGATTGTCTCTTCATCCACTTTGAAAAACATGAAGACATTCATGATAATCATTCCCCTCCTCCGTAGTTGGTCCATAGTAAGCACTCTTCTATAAGCAAGGAGCCAAAGGAAGGATATGACTCTGAGTGGCACCTTACACTTCCAAAATTTGGCAAGGTACTTTTCATCCTCAAAGTACATGTCCCTCCATATCTTTTATAGAATGATTTGGTGGAGAACTGTCCTCTCGTTTCAAGGCTCCAAATGAGCCTATCCTATTTCCACATAAAGAAGTGGAAGCTATATAGAGCTTCTAGCAAAACCGAATATTGATATGCAACCAGGTGCATTGAACAGTTACATTAGATGGATATGAAAGAGCACTTTTTTTCTCTATAAATACAAATTTGTTTACTCCTTCTGAGTACATAATTTTCCACCAATCCTAAGTGTTTGACAACTTTCTCTCTCTTAAAAAAATAGGCAATTCTGGTGCTCTAGATCTCGCAACACTTATGCATTTATATTGGTGAGATAGTACACACAATCTTCTGCTTCTTGAATCTCATGGATAAATTTGACTAGAGATCTTAAATGTCCATTGATTCATACCAATAAGGGGAAAATATTGCCTAGTGACAGTGATTTACTCATGATTAGAAATAAAGAGATTGGAACTTTCTTCTTGCTTATATCTCTTATTATTTGCCCGTTTCACCCACATTTCCAACAAATACTCCCTACCATTTATAGAGAAGAGAAATTTTTCATAGATATATAAACAATCAAATATGTCCATCAACTCATGAGGATGCCACAATCGATCATCTCATGCTCCTATTATTTTTCCACATTGTCATGCAATCAAGTTTCAGTATAAAATCCTTCCATATCTGATATTTTAAAACAACAAAAATAGAAGCCTAAAGCTCCAAGATAAATGCGACTTGATTTATTGCTTTCATTTTATTTGAACACTCTTAAACTTTTAGAAAAATGTTTTGATGGAACTAGAGCCCAATCAAAATAAATAAAGCTTCACCTCAAAATTCACGAAAATTTCAAAGCCCGTTGGAAAACTTTCAAATTGATCATCTCGGCCTTGACTGTGTGGTCTGAAAAAAAGATTCAAGATTTCAACGCCTAAAAATGGTGTATATTGTAACACATTATCTAAACCGTCCATTTCGGCTTAAAAAGATCTACAAGATCTATATTCTGTACCATTTTTTGAGCTTCAAATTTTATAGTTGGCACTAAAAATTTATTTTAAGACCATCATGGAGATTTTCGATGTCCAAAGTGCTTTTTGGAAGAGAATTCGAGGTGACATTGTACTTTGTTTTCATGAAGCCTCGGCTTTATAGAAACTGAATCCAAACTTTTATTGAACCTCCATTTAAATGACATAATATTTTATTCATGAAAGTGTTATTCTCTTTGAAAAGTTCTTCAATGTTCTATTATTATCTTTTAATAACTAAAATATACACAATGTTGCCTCATTTTTTGCCTATTAATTAATGCTTACCCCTCATCTCTATTATTTTTATGTCAACTTTTCTGTGCATAATTCAAAATGTATTATTACTTCCCTTTGATTTTTGAGAAATTTGTTACTCTTTTATTTTAATTGTATATCTTGTACTCTTCCATTGTAAAATCATATGATTATTTAAACAATCAATTATTGCATATCAACATACTCCCCTGTTGCATATTTTAGTTGCATATGTTGCATTATTACTAACATTATTACTCTTTAATTTTGAATTTTTTTCATAAATAAGAGGGGGAGAGTTCTTATTCATAGTAGGAATGGTACTCAAAACCTTACGTTGTGATGCCCTACTGCTAACTACTTAGCCTTGAGCACATTCGGTTCTTTAAAAAAAATAATGTACAAAAATATGACTAAAACGTATCATAATGAATGTTGGTTGGTTGTCAAGTCTCGATAACAGGCTAGCAATGGGCGCTAGGCCTGACCAAGCCCTAAAGAACTAACAAATTGCAGCCAGCGCCAAGAAAGGCCAGGCCACAATTGCCTGAGAGCACCATGGCCTGACCTAGCCCACCCATGTTCCTTCTCCTTATTTTTTAAGTTTGAATCAAATGGGCTCGGCCAAGACCAGGCCTATAAGTACACGAGCCAGTGCTAGCGTGGCCCATTGCCATCCCTAATCAATATGTTCTTCAATTTAGGTCATCCTACCTACATTGTTTGGGATTTGTAGCTCTCAAGACTTATCCTATTTATTTTGATGTAAAAAAGAAAACAATACGGAATATAAAGAGGGCTCCACTTCAAAGACTTTCATAGGAAAAACTTAGACCGAGTGCGTGAGCCCAACACCACACAAAAAGTTTGGATTCTCACACTAAGAAACCCACCATTTTTTATTTTTTTTGGAAAATGGTTTGATTGGGCTGCAATCCATTCAAAATAAGTAAATCATCACCGTATAACATATCGAAAATTGCAAGTCAAGCATTGGAAAACCTTTACATCGATCATCTCGACTTGAACACTATGGTTATGACAAAAAATTGGGATTCCCAACTCTAAAAATAGTACATACTGTAACAAATTATCTAGACAGTACATTTTGCCTTAAAAATAAGTGTTCATAGATCTGCAAACTCTGTAGTATTTTTTGGATTTCAAAATTTATTGTCCGTGTTAGAAATTGATTTTAGAGACATCAAAAAGATTTCCGGCATCAAAAGTACTTTTTGAAAGAGGATTTGAGGTCAGGCTTTATTTTGTTTTCATAAAACCTAGGCATTGCAAAAACCTCATCTCTTTGGTTTTTTTTTTTTTTGCTAAAAAATTAGATTCTCAATCTAAAATTCCATAATTTATCATGCATTGTCTTAGCACGTGTAAAAAGCAGAACATGTGACGCCACGGCATAGAATCCAGTAACCTAAAAACTCACACGTGCCAAGCCACACTTCCAAGCCAATGGGTTAAGAAGGCTAAACCCCTTAAATACCTTGCCAAAAGGCTAAACCCCTTAAATATAACGTTAGATAACGGCTAGGGAACAACGTGCTCTCCTCCATCTCCAAGGTTTGAAAAACGGAAACTGTTTTCTGTTCCGTTATGCTTATCTTTGGCAGTTGTTCATTATAGTCGAAATTGCCAAGAAAAAGGAGAAATAAAAAAAATATTATAAACGCAATAAAAGATGAAGAAAGTGAAATAATGGATATTTCAAATATTATTCAAATTTTCTGATTAAAGTTTCAAAAATAAGGCGCATTCGAAAGGCCTAATATTGAAAATAAGGGCCCGTTTGGATAGTTCAACGCCAGATGCAAGTGAGTGCACTAGGAATGGTCCTCCTCAGTTTTATAACAGTAATATCCGCTATTTACGTAAAATTTGTTAAATAAAAAAGATGAACAAAAAGGTGTAAAAGAGGCGAAATGGAAAAAAAAAATTGAGATGGGTATTTTGCTAAAATTGCAAAAAAAAAATTGAAATTTGAAACATAATATTTTATTTTTAAACAGGGAAATTTCAAAACAGGAAATATTATTCTCCATTTTTTAGAATTTTTAATGTCTAATACTAAAATCCGATATTGCGGCCACTTCCCTTGTGTAACGCCGTTTATTGAAAATGGAGTTTAAGGAGATTAGGGGCATTACTAAGGACCCCATGCAAATATAGTTGCATTTTTATACCAAACAAAACCCAAGAGATAGGGAAGATGTAGAGGGCTAGAAGAAGCTAAATTTTGATAGGAGCTCTAGAGGGCAACAGGCACTGGAGGAGTTACGAGGGATGAGGTTGCAAGGTCTTCACATATTGATGCCTGTTGCGATAGTGCAGTGCTATAGAGGCATAATTTAAATCACATTTGCAGCGAATTAGATGTTTATTCACTTATTTAGTGACCACCGAAGGTTATCAGAAGGGGATTTTTATAATATCATGTTGTAGTGCATGGGATTTTCATAATATCATATGTTAGGAGGTGCAAATTAGTTCGAGTATAAAGGTTGAAAAGGACAAAAGATATGTCCAAAAATACGTGGTTCGAAGTATTTTGAAAAGATACGGCTATTTATGGTCTCACTAAGAGTATGACCTTAAATAGAGCAAAATGACATACCAAGATTCATGAAACCAACCCTAATTAATTAAAAAAAAAATGCATTGATGATGATACTATGGTGCATGGGTACTACAAGGCCATCATGGAACTTTTCATAAATTTTCGATGAAATCAAACATAAAACAATTTTAGATGAAATCAAAGATTGGAGAGAGGGAAAGGAGTTGTAATAAACACGTGTAGATATATGGTGATGAATTTTGTGCATATACGGTGATATGTCTATAAATTCTAATAAATGAAAACACACTGTTATCTGTTAAAAGCAACATTCTTTTTATGTACCATTTTTATTCGTCGAGACCCACACGATATTCCATTTTTTAAACTGGCCATTACTTGTTTTTGACAGTCCTTGTTCTAAAAGAAGAGCAAAGCTCATGTCCCCTAGAATTTCCGTTATTATCAAAGTCCGTCCAAAATTCAAAATTTACGCTCATACTCGATCTTTTGCCTTTTTTGTTTTTTTTTTTTTCTTCTAAAATTGGCATTTTTCAGGTACCAAGGTAATTTGAATTTTTTGGATATTCAAAATCCAAAAATTCATTCGCCCCATTTGTTTCATAATTTCTCTACAGAAGCATAGCGAGTAGCATTTTTGGATTTTGAAAATCTGAAAAAATATAAAATAATAATAACTTTTGGATTATAAAAATCCAAAAATGCACCTTGAAAAAAAAAAAATCCATTAACATTTTCGAATTTTTCAAATTTGGAAATTAGAAAATTTCAAATTTTGAACATCCGAAAATGCTCTTGAAAAAAAAAAATTCTTTTTTTATTTTAAAAAATATAAAAATGTTCATGGAAAAACATTGCCAACAAATCACTAAATTTTAGAAATAATCAAATTTAGATCTTGAAGCTTCGAATTATGGGCTGTTTGACAAAATGGGTACAAATGTAATATCAACAAAATATTTACGTAGAATTTAAATAACATACGCATAAAAAGTAGGGAAAACTTTATGTACCTCCCCACTATACTTCTCCCATCTCCCACTGCCTCATTTGAATGAGCGACGGAGATGGCCCAATCACAATGTCTATATATGGTTTTATTTTAAATAAATTTATTGAACATTTGGACACCAAATTGGGGGTGTCCATTCCTCTTTAAGCTCGCACCTGCAAAAAATATTTTTGATGAAATAAAATGACCAAATATATCCCTAAAAGCTTTAGGGGTATTTTGATTATTAATTTTTTATTTTTTATATTTAGTGTGGCGCATTGTGATGATGACACGTATTAAATTTTATATTCATATGATTAATAGAAAAAATTAAATATAAAATACTCTAAGATGTTATATCTGGATCACGTCAGTGGCTCACTAGCGACATTTTGAGACAAATAACCTCAACCGTCCATTTAAATTGGACACTCGATAAGAGAGGAAGTATACAAGATGCATAAGGCAAGAAAGTACAAAAAGTTCTCCCAAATGCGTAATTCCTTCTCGAAAGAATTACCTATTGTTTTCAAAGAACGACCGTTTTTCATGTCATGTTACCTAGTGTTTTAAAAAACGGCGAGTCGCAATGGACTCGCTCGAGTCGACACGGGAATCGGTTGCCTTCATGTTGATTCTAGTGTAATATAGGTAATCAGGCGTGTCTAGAGAAGAATAGTTGTTTCTTAACGATATGCTACAGTGAATAGGGCGAGTGGACACGGTTGCTTACAGAAAAAGCCATTTTTTCCACCAAAAAAACTATAAAAATCCAGTGTTTTTATCAATAATGGAGAGAATAATTTTTTAAGTCTATAAAGCGATGATTGGGCTTGGATCAAACCTAAGAAACAAATTTTATGAAAGAACTTTGGGGATTTTTTAGCGGATTAGGGTTTCCTGCAAAAAGTCAATTTTTGTGGCCGTTCATTATCAATTTGATCCCCTTTTTTTTGCTGAATGATCGTGGTAGAATATGATTTCATCAAAGTAAGGTACAATTATTTGTTGTTTTATATTTAAATTTTATAAATTTAGTTATTTGAGCTCATGTTCTTCCTTTTTCACCAAAAACTTCATCAAATTTCTTTGTTTTTTGATGAATAATAGAGAGAAATCACTATTTAAGTACTAGATTGTTAATTTCTTGCTAAAATTTGGGGGTTTTTTAGTGGATTACAGTTTTTCGTCAAATCTCGATTTCTGTGGTTGTTCGTCATCAATTTGATCCTTTTTTTATTGTGGTAGAACAAACTTTCATCAAAATTAAGTACGATTATTTGTTGTTCTATATTTTAATTTTATGAATTTTGTTTTGTGTAAAAAAAAATTGAGCTTGTGTTCTTCTCCTTTTTCAGCAAAAAGTTGTTTAACTTTTTTTTATTCAATTACTAAGCTGGTGTTTCTTTGTGATTCCAATAATCTGGTTTTCCCTGCATTCTACTAATAATTTTAGGAAAAAATGGACATTTCTTATATTTAAAACTATGATATCTATTAAAAATGATAAATATGATATTTATCGGAACAATATTTTTATTGAATTTAGTCATATTTATTTGTTAATGTGGGAATTTGTTGACATTTACTGTTATTTGTTAATAATTATGTTGTTTAGTATTTTGCATCAGTAAAATTGATATTCATCAGTAATATACTAATATAGTCAAATATTCTCTCAAAAAAAGCCTTACCCTCTGCATCTAATTCCACCCGTAAATTTTCCTCGCAATGTGTTAAAGAAATTCTTGAGAACAACTGAGTTACTATTGTATTAAGACATATCTGATAATTTCATACGCTTGGTGGCCCATTTAAAACCAATTAGGTCTCCTGTAATTCACTCCAAAAACTCAAAAATCTATTTCAAAGAGGCAAACAAATGGCTAATTTGGATGCTAAGTTCCTCTTCTTCGTCCTCACCAGGTCTCACACACTGTTGCTTAGGTCGTAGAACCCATAGACCACAAGTACTTGAAATTTTCAAGAGAGAGAATGTACAAAATGAGATGATTCTATGGAAATAAAAAGAGTGTGTGAGTATTTTTTCCATCTCCTGCCTCTGATTGTCTGTTCAATTTAGAGTTATCATTTCCCAAAAAATGAGGCACTTTTGAATACTGGAGTGTTTAATGGAAATCTTGATTAAAATTTAATGGCATTTTTTCTTTAAAATTTTAAATAAACAGGCTTTCTCCTATAAAGGTAGGAGCATAGTTAAAAGGGGATTGTTCTCTCTCTCTCTCTCGAAAAACGATGAGAAACTTGCCATGAAAACCAAGGTGCTTGTTTCAAGCCCCCAAATCCTAATCCTATATGGGTTGTGTAACTGTGCAATGACCTTGGATCTTTTTGTATTCAGAGAAGAAATCAACAACCTGCAGAACTCAAAAGGCCTAGCAATTCCCTGGATTAAAAGCCATTGAATCAGATTCCTCTCATCTCAATATCAATAGCGTCATACTGAGTGGAGATATTTCAATGAGAAAGAGTTCACATCATTCATACTCACCTTAAACTCCGTAAGTCTGCCCTTGTTAACCTCAAGCTCAATCACTGGATCAAGTTCTCAATCTCATTATTAGAACAAGCCATTGAGAAAGAAACCTAGAGTATACCTCGAATTCATGCAATTTTTAGAGAGATAAACAAGCCGTTGGTGCTCGCAGAGCATTGGGGAGCTTTTGAGAGAGATGAGAGAGGGGGTCGATAGATAGGGTCAACACGAGATGAAGAATATCTTCTTTTATTTTAATATTAGATCGTATTTTAGGACTTGTATGCTTTATTGTAATCCATGCATGATGATATACTTCATCCATGATAATTATATGTTTCTCCTTTTGTATGATGTAAAATTAATGGTTAACAATATTTCATACAGGGAATGTACATCTCAAGATTCGCATATTGATGCAAAGAAATGAAAGCTCTTAATGTAGTACTCCAATTTTTTATTGGATTCCCAAAAAACAATATAATGATTTTCATGTTTTTTTTTTATTTTTTTAAAACCGAATCCAATCGATTTGACCAATTTCTTATCCAAAACACCGATTCACAAATCAAAATGGGTTTTTGGGCCGATCCGGGGCACAGATCCGTTTTTTAAACCAATCCTAATACCATTAAGCAAACCGTCAAACCACATCCAAAGCGGGAGGCATTACCACGAAAACGAACGTTATTTCGGCCATGCGCCCGTTATCTTGAAACAAGGCCCGCCCTAAGCGGTTGGGCCAACAATTGGGCCGCTAACTGTGACGAAGGACCGAGCCCACCATTCCGACGCCGGAAAGCTAACACACGGCGACCACAATGCCCGGCGTTTGACGTCACCACCGTCCCTGTTGTTCCCCTGCAACCGTCTCTCTCTCTCTCTCTCATTGTCTGTCCCGTCTTTCTTCCCTCTTTCTCTCTCCTTTCTTATCCTCAGGCCCTTCTTATCTCTTCTTTCTCTCTCTACCTCTATCTCTTCCTTTCTTCTCTCTCTATATCTCTTCCTTTTGTTGAGCCATTGGGGAAGCCTAGCGCCGGGCGCACCCTCGCCCACTTGCGGTCACCGGCTTCTCCGTTATCTCTTCTCCCTCTCTCTCTCTCATCGCATGATATTATATAATAATACCAACTTCGTTTCCCCTTCTCTCTCTATACCCAACATCTTGTTTTCTAGGGTTTGCAGAAATGGGTGAATACCTCTGCAACCGAAGGCTGATTTAATGGTGGATGTGGTTTTGGAATTTTTCGTCATGGGTTCTTAATTGTAGATCGTTCTCTCTCTTAGGACCCAGATCAGTGGATTACAAGGAATTAGCAGGGGTTATCTCTTTCTTCAATCGTCGTATTAGGTACTTTTCTCTCTTCCATTTTTGTGGGTGCTTTTTTCTCTTGACATATTGTTGGATTTGGGTTTGTTATCTATGTGAAGTGTTCGGTTTGATCTCTCTCTGCGAAAAACTTAAAGAGTACTTGGCTTGAAACTTTTCTCGTTGGGTTTCTCTTTCAGTGAGCAAACTGGTTTTGGGAAAAAAAAATCTCGAAAGGTCATTCATGGGGATTGTAAAGTTGGCTTGTGGGGTTTCTAGAGTTACTGGTGAGCTGTCATCCATGGCTAGTCTTTCAAGCGAGGATGAAGATTCTCGAACCAGGAACTCAGCTTCTGATGAAGAAAACAATATTGATTCAGGTGGTGAATCTGATGCTCTGGATTCATTTGAATTGGGTGAGACAGGTTCTGAATTTTGCCAATTAGGCAACCAGAGCTTTGCCATTCCTCTTTCTCTTTATGAACTTCCGGATTTGAGCTCTATCCTCTCTGTTGATACGTGGAATAACTGCTTAACCGAAGAGGAACGATATAACCTTTCTCAGTATTTACCTGATATGGATCAGGAAACATTTATGCGAACCCTAAAAGAACTTTTCTGTGGTGCCAATTTCCATTTTGGGAGCCCATTAACAGAGTTTTTCAATAGATTGAAAGGTGGGCTTTGTGAACCTAGGGTTGCTCTTTATAGACAAGGGTTGAACTTGTTTCAAAAGAAAAAACACTACCATATGTTGAAGAGATATCAGGACTCCATGGTTGGGAGTTTGTTGCAGATTAGAGAGGCTTGGGAGAAATGTGGGGGTTACAGTATTCAAGAGAGGCTTCGGCTTCTGAAAATTCTTAGAAGCCAAAAGGGTTTGATGAGCGAGAGGGAGGAGGATTCAAAGATGCATGCTTACGAGTCCGAGAGTGACACTTCTTCAGAGGAGGAATCGAGTGATGGCCTGGTTTCGAGTGCATGGAAAAGGAGGGCTAATGATAAGAAGCATCGATCAACTGGGTTTCCTGCAAAAACTGGGCATCGATCTTTGATAACCATGAGACCTTCAGTTGATGTTTCTTATAGAGGTGAGGTATCCAAAGAACCAGAGAAGCATGGGAAAGTGAACCCAAAAGGGATTTTGAAGATTGCTCCAAAGGTTTCAGCTAGAAACACTGAATCAAGTTCATTCAATTCATTGGGAAATCATGGTGTTGAGAAGAAAACCAGACCCCAAGTCTCACTTTTGTCCCTTCCTCAACAGGATCGTACAGTTGGATTTGACCCAACAATTGGTTCTCGAAGAACCAGGAGTCAGTTCAGATTGGATGAAGCAACAGAGCATTCTAATGAGATGACTAGCCAAAAGGTTCGGATTGCCCCAAAGCCTAGCTCTCTCTTAAAGAGCAATGTTTTAAAAGTGGGGAAAAGGAGTGAAGCTTCAAAGAATCATTACACAGAGGTTGTGAGGCAAGAAGGGAGCCCTTTCAATGGGGGGAGGTTGGGAGAAGAGGACTCCGAGAGTGGCATTGATTTGCAACTGTCGTCAAAGAATGGAAAGATGCATTCCAACCTAAAGCCAAAGAAGGCTAGTGAGATGTTGGGTCCTGAAGGTTTTGTAGTAAACCCCAATAGTTTGAGGAGTTCTTATGATTATTATGATAGAGATGGTGGAAAGAAAGGCAAGGCTTCTGATAAATTCAAGTCGGTGCTTGAGAATCATGTGGCACCGATGACGGAGAGGGCTCAGCCAGTAAAGGGGATCCATGTTAACTGGCCATCAAGTCGCCAGTCCTATCGATCAAACATTTCACTTGATGATCATGAGGAGGCACAAGAAGGTGGTTTTTCGACAAAACTTAATGAGTGGGGGTTGAGAAAAACCAAGAAATGGAAGATGGGGGAGGAGATGGTTCATGACTTTCTAGAAACAAGTAAACCCACTGGAGGTTTTGACTCTTATTTTCACTCTGATCGAAGAGCTAAGCATTCATGGGAGAAGAGTGGAAGGAGGCACATGGAGGATGGAGAAAGCCCATCGAATTCTTCAGAGAGTTTTGAGGAAGACGCAGAGGTGAGACCTTCTACGAAGAGGTTGAGTCATGGGGGTGGCCTTGTGGAGGATAACGTCTCTTACTCTTTGAAGAAAAAGTCAAAGTCTAAGATTGGTTCGAGATATATGAAGAGGCCTATTGAGTCTGATTATTTGCGAGATCATGGCAGCAGATCTTTTCAGGATAATGATCGTTTTGGCCCCACAAAATTTGGAGATGACTATCCCAAACAGAGCAACAAATTGGGCAGAAAGGCTCAGTTAGAGGGATACTATGGAGAAAAGCCAAATATGCCATTTCGTAAACCCTTCTCTGAGGAGACAAAGAGGAAGGGGAAGACTGATTTTAAATATACAAATGGGCCTAGTGTTTCTGATTTCCTTAATGATGATGTTGGGGTTGATTCAGATGAGGATGATAGAACACATATGGGCAAATCAATGAGGAAGAGCTATCAAAAAGATGAACAGGGGAGCTCTCGGATGGGATTGCTCGAATGCAACTCTTCAAAGAGAAAACAAAAAGCAAAGGAGGAATCAAACTACTTGAGCAGACCTGATGAGTCCACGAATTACCTTGATGACCAACCTCTTCCAAATGATACCTATCTCGTAAAGAAGCAAGGGAAAATCAAGGCAGAGGTTGGAACTGGTTATTTGGGTTCGGACTCGAATCGTCCGGTTAGAGGAGCAGCTGATGAAGAGCCTGAAGCAAAGCTGGTAAAGAAGCCTTCTGCTCTGATCACGCCTTCAGTCCACTCTGGCTTCTCATTCTCCATCATTCACCTTCTCTCAGCTGTTCGAAGGGCAATGCTTACCCAAGTCACTTTGTTTGTTCAGAAGCACTCTGAGAGGGGTGAAGGGAGGCAGAGAACAAAGAAGGAAGAGCAACAGGGGTTTAATGGGGGAGAAAATTCTATGCCTTCTCTCTCTTTTCAGGAGATTGTTAGCCGTGTTAGCACAAACCCTGGAGACCCTGCTATTCTGAAAACACAGGAGCCCCTTCAGGATCTGGTCAGAGGGGTATTGAAGTTACTTTCATCGAAATCAGCACCATTAGGGGCAAAATCCTGGAAACCACTAGTCCTGTATGAGAAACCCACAAAGGGCTGGTCTTGGAGTGGTCCAGTTTCATCGGACAATGGGTTAGTAAATGAGGAAACTTCCCCTGAAGCTTGGGGTGTTTCCCATAAGATGCTCTCAAAGTTGGTCGATGCATACGCCAATTGGTTGAAAAATGGGCAAGATACCCTTCAGCAAATTGGAAGTTTGGCTGCTCCCCCTTCCCTTTTGATGCTACCCAATTTGGATGAGAAGGAGAGATTCAGAGACCTGAGAGCCCAAAAGAGCTTGACCACGATAAGCCCAAGCTCTGATGAAGTGAGAGATTATTTTCGAAGGGAGGAGCTTATAAGATATTCAGTTCCCGATAGGGCTTTTGCTTATACAGCTGCTGATGGTCGAAAATCAGTGGTTGCTCCTTTGAGAAGGTGTGGTGGGAAGCCGACTTCTAAGGCGCGTGATCATTTTATGCTGAAGCCTGATAGGCCACCCCATGTTACTATACTCTGTCTTGTGAGGGATGCAGCTGCTAGATTACCAGGTAGTATTGGCACAAGAGCAGATGTTTGTACACTAATAAGAGATTCTCAGTATATTGTTGAAAATGTCTCAGATGCGCAGATAAACCAGGTGGTGAGTGGGGCATTGGACCGGTTGCACTATGAACGTGATCCATGTGTGCAGTTTGATGGGGATAGAAAGTTATGGGTTTATTTACACAGAGAAAGAGAGGAAGAGGATTTCGAGGATGATGGGACTTCTTCTACGAAGAAATGGAAAAGGCAAAAGAAAGATGGAACTGAGCCCTCTGATATGGGAAATGTAAATGATGTTGGTTACCAAGGAATTGGTGATCAAGTTGCAGGTGGGTCTTCAATGGGATATGATTTCTCCACTGATTTCAATGTTGAATCTTCGTCCATATATTCAGATGGTAAAGAGCTTGGATATGCTGATTTGAGGACAAGCATGGATGATGGCATTGAGCCTTTCATAGATTCAGTTCCAGGTGGCTTGCATCAGGGCCATCCTATGGGTTGGGAGGTTCTACGGGTGAATCCTATTCGTCGGGATACAACCATGCAGTGCCATGATAGTTCTGCAAATGATGATGTTGATGATGATGCATTTGATAGAGATAGACCTGGTGGATTCTGAACAGAAGACTTTAATGTGAAGAGCATATGGGGTATGACTTGTTGGTGATTTTTGCAGTTCAAGGTATCTTTTCAGAATTCTTAATGCGTCTTCTGACTTAGTTGCTTCTTTAAGAATTTGTGATAGGTTAATTTGGAAAGCATGTATTCTACATGTTATCCATGGAGACTACCCGTTAATATGAACTGTTGTTTCCTTTTTTTATTCTTTGCATCTTTTATGATTGTCAATGTAATTTTAGGTTTTTAATAGAGTTATATGTAGTTCTATAACTACCATTGATAAATCTTTGTTTTAATGCTGTAGAGGAAAGACAATATCAAATGTTGTATCTTTCCACAAAGGGGTTTTGACATAATGAATATTATTCAAATTTATATGTTTTCCTGCTCTGGACCCTTTCCAATAATGATCTTGTTGAGGTTTTTAATTGACAGGGAACTTATTGCTTCAACCTTTAATTTCTCCATTGGCATTTTCTAGGTGATAATGCATGCGTTTACTCTCATGGTGGGAATTTGGCGAGCCTTATTTCTGAGGCCTAGCAAATAATTGCGTACTACAATGTTATACTAAGTCATGCCATTAAGGTAACACATGCATTTTCCTGGTGGGAATTTGGCGAGCCTTATTTCTGAGACCTAGCAAATGATTGTGTTCTACGATGTAATACTGAGTCATGCGACTCGTACCATTAAGATTTTTTGCCTTGTTTCTGAGGCCTAGCAAATAATTGTGTTCTACACCCAAGCGCAACATATGTTCATAAATGTTCAAAAAAGACCATAAAAGTCTACTCTACAATATCCTCTTTTCCATACCCCATAAACCCTTTCATAGCACTTGAAACTGAACCTTAAAACAAATTAACATTAATAGAAATAAGGAGAGAATCCCAGACAAACCATGGAGTTTTCACACTGATAACCACGCTTCGGGAATGATGCGGAGCATGTTACCATCCTGAAGCTATTGGAGTTGCCAAAGGTAGTTCAGGACATGTGCCTCTGCTCAAATCACCAATTTGTGGTTGGCAGAGGCCAGCATATGGATGACCTCCAACAATTTGCACATGTCTGCAGCCCTAATAAAGAAACATGTAGAGGATAGCTGTGAAAGCAGATGGTAGAAAGGTGACTTGGAGGTTGACTCAGATAGGGGATCTTAAGAAGGTGACTTAGAGGTTAACTCGCTTAGGGTATGGTATGAAGCTGTTCGCTATCATCTTGGCGAGAATGAGTAGGAAACATAGGATTGGAGTTGGGGGATTGGCCAATTTCATGAAAGCAATGGACACCTGTTGATAAGGGTTCTGGAACTTCGAATGACAGTTGGGTTTCGGACCAAGTGAGGGAGGTGAGCACCCATTATGCACTTGTTATTGGGCGTACTGACTCTGTGAATCTGAGTATGATCAAGTGGAATGCAATGCACAGGTTCTTTCCCTCTTCCTCTACTTCTCTCGTTTCCTCTCATGATACCCTTCTGAAGCTATAAACTAATGTAGTCAAGGAGTACGGGAAAAAGCAGATGGGGATTCTGAGTGTTAAAGCAGGAAGCGTAGAATCATTGGTGACTGTAGAAGGATGGAAGGAATCTCCTTGGATTTGTGCTAACGAGGCTCTGTGAGGACTCTACTCTAAGTTTAACATTAGCCTTCAACACAAATCCTGTAGACTTGCAATGCACAAGATTTGCTTCACACTTAGCTTGTGATTGGTTGAGATTTCCGGTTTATATGCTATATTCCTCTAGCACCGACCACAGTCCCCACCACAAAGATCTACTTTTGCAGTCATGTATATAGGAGTGGCTCTTGGGTCTCAATAAAGATCAGAGATGGAGACTGCAGTGTTCTTTGTGCACCCATGCATCACTGGTTCAATAGATCAAGCATTGGCTCTGCATGGATCCTTGCTTCCACAAGCATTGATCCTTATATCTCACGGATGGAAAGTGGCGTTGCCTAATAGCTTACAAGACTAATGGTACTGTGGTATACCATAGTCAACCCATCCCCCCCCAAGTTGAATCGTCAATGACCTTTATAGCTCGTTGGAACATCACATTTAAACCCTGTAATATGGGGACTTTCTTCATGAGCTTTAATTTAGGTGGGCTGTGCAAATCTTAATCTAATAGGTAATTGGGTGGTTTAAAAAACATTAAATGCATTTGGGGAATATCTGAATTCATGGGCGAGCTTCGAGAAAATGTAAGTGTAGTTTAGCAATTTTTACTATTATTTCCCAAATCTGACATGTTGGTTGGGGGTTTGAACACTATAGATCAGGTTCATTTGGTCGAAGTGGGTTCCACAAAGCAATCATTGTGTCATGCAAGGCATTTATAGCATTAACAAAGGTGTAGATTTTAATTGCAACAAATTTTTTTTTTTATTTTGTATTTATCACTTTAAATGCAACAAAACCGCATGAGGCCGAGAGGAGGCTTCATGCTTGTGCACTTGGAATTCCAAATTCTATGTTGTGCCTTTGTGATAGAATGTGATTTAAAGGAAAAGTTATTCGCTGCAACGTCCATCTCTGAGATGGATGTTGTACAAAACCCATGGGGGCTAAAATGAATTTAGATGGTGTAGAAATTTTCCTTAAAAAAATCACATTTGAAATATTGAAAATTTTATTTTATTTTCATTGTCATCATCATCTTAACCTAGATCATGAATCCCTAAAATTTTGGATTAAAATCTATTTTTAAGATAGCTTTATGTGGGGGCCCGCATATGTACAGTATGAGTCGACTGACTCATAGAAACCCCATCCTTACCTGAAAAGCAAGGTTATTGTGGTGCTTTTCGTGCATATTAACTGATTCAGTGTTTTTTAATTGCAAAAATATTTTTATTTGGTATTTTATTTATATTAGCACTGAACCTGAAAGGACACACTGCTATACCCAATTAGAATGCCAAATTCCATGTTCTGCCCTTCCCAAATAATCTGATTTTCTCTGAAAGCAAGGTACTTAGCAATGTTATTCTCATTAATTAATTCACGGTTTTTCAATTGCAAAAAATTCTTTTTTATCGAAAATATTAGTGTTATTATATGAAACTCAAAGATCGCCTTGGAATGCCGATTGTCATGTTTTGTCCTCGCAAAAGTATGTGATTAACTTTGAAAGTAAAGGTAATAGTAATTCTGTGCGCAATGGGTTCTGTACAATGGACATGGTAATTGATAGATTTATAAAATGTGAAATGTCTACATCGAAATGAATACTGAGGACACTGGTAAACATGATGAGAGCAATATGATAATTTTCATAAAATTAATATTTTACCCCTGAAAGAATGGTGATATGTGTTGATGAATGAGGGCAACAAGGTGATTTCATTTAATACTGATTCCTGAGGATGGATGATGCACTATACAGATGTCTCAGGTAATAGAAGGTGAAGATTTAGTTTCAGGGGAAAGTACTTTAGGAGTTGAGGTATGCTTGGATGTGATAAGTGCTTAGCGGGATTGAAGATTATGGATTACCATGTAAATTGCCCATAGGATTGCTTAGTTTATGGCTGTACTGAAAGCCCTTTATGCAAGCGAGGATGACTGCACAAGCTAAAATGGATATGATGGCTACTGACACATGGATCATAGATAAAATATGAGCTCTAAGAGTATGCACGGCTACAATCGAACCATTGGGTATTATAGGGCTTCACAACTTTGGACTATTTTAAAGGTCCATATCTATTATAACAGTGAGTATCGGTTATGTAATAGAAAGAAAATGACCACTCTTTTGGGTATTCACTTAATCTTATTAGGTGTGGGCGCTTTTCTCCTAGTGTTCGAGGCTATCTTCATCTAAGCTCTCAGAGTATGCACGGTTACAATTGAACCATTGGGTATTATAGGGCTTCACAACTTTGAATTATTTTAAAGGTCCATATCTATTATAACAGTGTGTATCTGTGACTTACTCCTACGATCCACATACACTTACAGAATCAGTCTTTGCCCCCGTGTTCGTGGGTATGATAACCAAGACCACCTGGTGAATAATAGAATACATAATTTAACAAACTCAATTGAGGCATAATATATTATTATGTAAGCATTAAGTTAATAAATACAAAAAAGGTTACTTCGAAGATGATCTTAAAACAATTTGAAATTACAATTCATCATAATTTATAGTTCCACTTCCATAAAATTACCTGGTTATCATGAGAGATCTCTGCTTTAGAGAGAGAGAGAGATGTGAAAGGAAAACTTATTTATCTGGAGTCTATTTTCCCAGGGGTGTTTCCTGCTTTTGTAAGGAACTAAGGATTAAGGGTTGACATAGATCTAATGCTATTATTAAATCAAACAAAAACATGGTAGCATTAATTGGGTGTTAATACCATGGATGCTTCTAACAAATTTATTTTATACGGTATGGAATAGTGTTATGAACGTATGATCCATTATATTATCAATCACCCTATGAATCAAAAGCAAGGAACACTTCCTATTCACATGGACTTTCCTTCTCTCTCCAATTTGGTAAATGTTGCACACTTTTAGCAGTCTTCTTGGTTGTCTTTGACACATTTCTTCACATTCCTTTTTTTTTTATAATGTATTTAGCGCTCTCACTACAGAAGGAACTTTATATGGGCCTCATCAAGATGGTGTTTCTGTTGCTATAACTGGTTGAGTATTTAATGCTGTAATTTGTAGGAGATTATTTTTGTGTTTCTTGCTTCCATTAAGTTGATGAATGTGTTAATAGGAATCTTTTCAACTGAATATGTTTTCAAAGCAATATTCAAAGCAACTGGTATATGATTACTGTTGGACAAAAAAGAATTAACTGTGATTGTATACGATGGGCAGAACTATCTTTTGATCTTTTGTTTAGGACTTATTTGTCTTATTTCGCGAAGAACAGTATTGTCCATAGTCTGTAATTAGGTTACAACTTAATATAAATAAGAGTTGTGGAGGTCAAAATAGATGACCATGCCACTGTCTTTCTCTCTATCTCTCACATGCCTCCCCCTCTCTCTCTCTCTCTCACATTTCTTTCTTTCCTCTCTTTCTCTCTATAGAACCTATCCTACTCTTCTCATCTCTTTCTCATGTTCTTGAGGAAAAATCTCCAATGGAAATTATTCATCCTAACTCACCCATGTTCCTGTACCTCCCAAGGTGTTCAGTTGTGTATATTTTGTCCACATCCTTGGTCCAGAGGGGGACAAGATTGATGCTAAGCTTTCAAATGTATTTTTCTAAGATATCCATCCCATCAAAAGGGATACAAGTGTTATGATCATATTACCAACGTTTGTTATGTCTCCATGGATGTTACTTTATTTGAATCAGCGCCTTACTTGTCCTCTACAGTCATGAGTGCTCTCTTCAGGGGGAGAGTAAGATACATTTTAGTGAGAAGAGAGCACATCAGTTGTTCCTCTTCCTATTCCCACACCAGTTTTATCTGACGAGAATGGTTTATCTGAAGGGAATGATGTGCATCCAGAAAAGGAGTTGGAAACATATATCAGGAGGAAGGAAATGGTACAACCCGAAGTTCGAAGTGACTATGCTTTAAATGCTAACCCGGAGTCCAGAACTACTCCTGACTCAGGTAATTCTTTCACCCTCTCGAAGAATCCTAATTTGGACTTGCTTATTGCTATTCGCAAGGGTATACCTTCTTGCACTTAACATCCCATAGGAAACTCTATATCCTACAATTCTGTCTTCCTTTCATCATGCCTTCATATCTGCTCTGTCTTCTGTTGTAATACCTTCATGTATTGCAGAAGCACTTTCACAACTTCAATGGAAGGCTGCCATGGGTGATGAGATACAAGCACTTGAGTGGAACAATACATGGAAATCACCAACATTCCTAAAGGGAAGAAGGTCATAGGATGTCGGTGAATATGCACTGTAAAATACAAAGCTGATGGCATCATTGAAAGGTATAAAGCAAGATTGGTTGCAAAAGGTTTCATTCAGACTCCCAGTATTGACTACCAAGACAATTTTGCTCCTATGGCCAAGTTGAACATTGTTAGGATCATTCTTTCACTAGCTGCTAATAAATCCTGGCCACTCCATCAGCTAGATGTTAGGAATGCATTTTTTCATGTAGACATTCAAGAAGAAATCTATATGGCAATGCCTCCTGGTTTTCAGATTAAAGGGGAGACAAAAAAGGTGTGCAAGTTAAAGAAGGCGATATATAGACTTAAACAGTCTCCTAGAGCATGGTTTAAACAGTGAGGCATTGTTGAAATTTGGGTTCAAAAGGAGTCAAGCTAAATCATACACTCTTTGAGAAGAAGAATACTGCTGGAATTATTGCCTTGATAGTGTATGTTGATGATGTTGTTGTGATAGGGGATAATGTGAAGGGCATTGAGGATCTTAAATCTTATTTAAGCAAAGTGTTTGATATCAATTATCAAAGATTTAGGACCCCTTAAGTATTTTTGGGGAATTGAAGTGGCGAGACCAAAGAAAGGGATAGTCATCTCCCATACAAAATGTGTGTTAGACTTGGTAACAAACGGGGATGTTAAGATCTTGACCTATGGATACTCCTTCAGAAGTCAATCATAAACTTCATGGAGAACGGGGAGAGTTACTCAAAGATCCCAATCAGTATCAACGAATTGCGGGCATACTTGTATACCTCACGATCAATCGACCAGACATCTCTTATGGAGTTAACCTGATCAACCAATTTATCCATGCACTACATAAACCACACCTTGATGTTGTGTACAAAATACTAAGATATCTCAAGTCTGCACCAGGGAAAGGGATGTTTTACTCCAATCGCAGGCATCCTAATGTTGTAGTTTACATTGATGCTGATTGGGATGGTTGCCAAACTGATAGAAGATCCACAACTGGTTATTGTACTTTCATTTTGGGAAACTCGGTTACTTTGAAAAACAAGAAACAAAATGTGGTTGCAAGATCAAGTGTTGAAACATAATACAAGGCAATGGCTGACACTACATGTGAAGTAATGTGTATCAAAAGTGTTCTTTTTATTTGGAGGTTAGAGTTAAGATTGCCATGACTCTATATTGTGACAATGAAGCAACCATTCATATCATGGAAAATCGTATTTCATGAAAAGACTAAACACATTGAAGTAGATTGTCACATGTGAAGTCTAAAGATCAGCTTACAGATATCTTCACCAAAGTTGTTGGACCGAACAAATTACATGATATCATAAGCAAGCTGGGCATAATTTATATCTATACATCAGCTTGGGGGGGAGTATTGGAAATAAAAGAACTAAGCTTGATTGTATTTGATGGGCAAAACTGTCTTTTATCTTTTGTTTAGGACTTATTTGTCTTATTTCTCTAAGTAAGGATGATATTGTCTATAGTTTGTAATAAGGTTGTGGAGGTCACAATAGACCACTACGCTACTCTCTTTCTCTCTATCTCTTATGCGTCTCCCTCTCTCTCTCTCTTCTTCTTCTTTTTCTTTGTTTTCTTTCCTTTCTTTCTCTCTTTAGAACCTATCCAACTGTTCTCTTCTCTTCTTTAATTTCAACTATTACTCCCAGCATGATCCACTCCTGTCTTCAAACAGAGGAAGGAGGGGTCTCCAAACTACTGCCAATTTTGCTTGGTTGCAAAACGTTCCAATGGGCACCAGCAACCTGGTGGCTCTTTAAAAGATGCGATGTTTCTTCGATTTAAGAACTGCTGCAATCCTTTCAGCTAGAACAACCTCCCTAACTTTCTTCCTCTTTCTGTTCTTCTTAAATCCCCTGTAGCTGCCTTTTCACCCCCCATTACTCTTTGTAGGTATTTCTTATGGCTGACCACCTAAAGCCACCAAGAGACAGTGGTCCTACGACCATAAAATCTAGGGTTAAACCCTATGGTCAAACCTAGGTTAAAGGGGTTAAACCTAGGCCATATTTCTAGGGGGATCAATTGAATAAATTATCAAGTTATAGTTTTTCTTTTTTAGTAAGTTACTTCCAGCTTTGATATTTTCCTTTTTTTTTGGGCAGTTTCTAATTTTTTAACAAGGGTTAGCTTCTAAAATAATTATAAAGGAATCAAGATTCATAGGTTTGTTGATCTTAATTGGTGTTCCAGTTAGAGAAATACGGACATGCAGCCCCTTGTAGGGCCTATGCCAACTCAATGAAAATTTGCGTTACGAGATTTTGGAGAGATTCCACTTTGAGGAGAGATTCTTCCTTGCAGCCTTTTAAGATGATACCTCCCTGTCATTGTCTTGGTAGAACACTGTACAAAAGGAAGGGTTTTTCCTTTACACACCTCCATACGAGTAGTTTCTTTATGTTATTTTTCATGTATATATGATTCTCTACAAATTAAAAATATATGATGATGATTTGCATTGGTAATGGACACCACATAATTTTGATGATGCTCTTGATAATCATGGGTGTGTTACCTCAAGGAAAACCACATCTTTAATAGCAGGTATATAATTTTATGAATACCACTGATACCTATTTCTAGCTTTTTGAATACAACTGATTTTTACTTCTATCTTTTTCTTGTTTATTTCAATAAAATCGGTAAAAGGTTTCACATTGAACTTAAATAATGTTGCCAGTGTGATACATACCCCTGAAATTATTCTGGTTTTGTGTTAGGCAGGAATCCCGTTGAGCACCGGGCTGTGAAGATGCTCTAACGCAAATACCTAATGTTTATTGAGGAAGTATTTTGTTCTTGCGACATTGAACATGTGAAGGGGTCAAAATTTTAGGTAGTTCCAGTTATTTCTAGAAGTTCAAAAGTAAGTTTTGATGATATTTAAGAACTAAAGTAACAGAACACTAAATATGTAGAAATTGATGCTTTCTGTAGGACCTAAGGTGAAAATTTTGTTGGTAGAGGTGGTTCGATTGAGAGCGGCACATTTGTACATTGAAGTTGGGGAGCCATGTGTATATTTCTTTTTCTTTCTTGCGAAATTGTAAAATAACACTTCCTGCTTGTTGAGGCCAAATGCTTATCCAGTGTCGACAGTGTAACGGTTTGCTTTGTTCTTTGGAAAAACTTTATGAGGTTGAGGCTCTAAACAATCAAACTAAGGCACACCTCAAAAATTCAACAGAAACTTTTTTTTGATGCCTAAAAACCCTTAAATCCGATCATCTTGACCTTGAGATACATGAAGATTAAAAAAATGGACTTCGTCTTGTAAATAGTGCATCTTGTAATGCATTATGTGGGACCAATTTTCAAGATTTTCAAGTGTTCATAGATTTGCTTGATCTACACTACTTTTTAAACTTCAAATTTTTTAATTAGAGATAAAAAGTACATCTTAAAGCCATCATAAAGATGTTCGGTACTAAAATGACATCTTTTGATAATATTTAAAGGTGCGCCTTACTTTGATTGTTTAGGGCCTCATCCTCATAAAGCACACCCCTTGTTCTTTTGTTATGAAATGCATATCTTGGCAAATCATTTTCATTCATGTAATTGTTGTATTAGCCTGAGAATTGCTAGAATATAAGAATTATGTGGCATGAGAGAACAAGAAACACTGCAACTGAACAAGAAGAAAAAAAGAAAGTGGTGCCAGGATATGGTTATTGGTTTTGGGGAGAGAACCAATCTTGTATTCAACATGTCTGTTGCTTTTGACTAACCCCAGTGATATTGGAAACCTTCATTTTTATTTTTATTTTTATCATTTTAAATGACCGTGTTTTGGTTTACTGTCTTATTGTGCATTTTTTCATTTATGAGTTGTAAATTATCCTTATTATGGGTACATTTCCGTTGTATCTTTAGATACATGCCAGAACAAGATTATCTTTTGAGTACAGATGATCAGATTATGGTGTAAATAAAGCCAAGTAGTTTCTCAGTAATTACTAGATAGGTTAAAAACTTTATTTTTATTTTTTTTGAAAAAATCCAGAAATTTCCATAAATTTTTTGAGAGAACCTTTTGTTTGAAATTGGGAACTTTTGACAATATCTGGATTGCCTTGAACAAGTACTAACACGGAAAGATAATTTATAAAATCACATCCATGAGTTGAACTATTCAATAATTTACTTGGATCGACTTGCAAATATATAATTTTCTTTTTATCAAATTTCAAATAGTCCCATTGACACGACACATGATCATAAATTGTTGTATGGGGGAAAATTGTTGCATGGGTGAAATGTTAAATAGTTGATCTGATAAATTTCTTCATTAAAATACCCGCAAAATATATATGCACGTCCCTTGTGTGTGGTCTTCTTTTTGTGTTATCCATCTTTCTCTGAATTTCATCGTATTGACTTGTCTGTGGTGTACTTTTCCATGTTAAAAAAAAGATGTAGAAATTGAAGATGAAAGCCATGAGACCTGTGACGAGCCTAGAACTATTGCTTTTAAGTTTTTTTAATGTTGCAGAGATGATTTATCTTTGGTACAAGGTGGTTACAATTAATCTCGACCATTGGATGTGAAATCGGGTAATTGCATTTATTTCATTGACCAAACTCAGAGTTCAAAAGAAATTTTTTCATATTTTGTGACATTCAATCTCTTAGATTTCACATTGGATGGTTGTAAGTAAATGTGACATCTTTGTACAAAACGTAAGTGGTCTCATATAATCCCTTCTTTTTATGTGATTTTTCATACCGTACTCACTCCAAAGATCAATTTCATGAAAAAAAATGTTTTGGAGCTAACAAAATGCTCTAAATTATACTAACTCTAAACCCTCAGTTTGGGGAACAATTAGATGGAGGGTTTTAAGAGCTCAAATTTTAATCACATTGAGAAGATAAAAAGAAGCCCTAAACCATGTACTTTGGGTGTTGGATCAAATGCAAAAATTGGTCTTGTTGTCATGACCGGTACATACTCATAAGCAATTAACCAAAGGATGAGGTTTGTATGAGGTGTGAAAATTTATGTTTAACCTTAATTATGAACTTTAAAAGTTCAAAAAATAGTGCAAATCGAGCAGATTTATAAAACACTTGAAAACCTTGAAACTTGACAGTCCAATAAATGTGTTACAAGATGTATTATTTTTAAGACTTGAAATTCTTTTTTTTCTTTGTATCTATATATATCGAAGTCGAGGTAAATTGAAAGGTTTTCTAACTTTGAAACACTCTTTTCTACTAGATTTTGAGTTACACCTTACTTCTATATAATGAAGGTACAGCCTTTTATAAACTTTTTCCTTAACCAAAATATCATACAGTAAAGCCCGACAAAGCGTTGTAGTATCAGGATACACGTGCTTTTGCACACGTCGCCAAAGCAAGAGAAGTATAAAATCAAGTTACCCTTAATTTTCATCATACTTCGTTTCAGCAAATATTGGTAAACGTGATTGGTAAAATAGTTTAGATAAAATTATAAAAGTTTTTATAATGAAACATCAGGTTTTCCCAAGGGGTGGATTCCTCTTTAAAAACGACTTGCATTGGAGGGAGCATTTTGGGACTCAAGCTTGGGTCAAGGCGATAGCAGCTGGGTTTTCATAACAGTACGTCTTAAGTTTCATTCTTCAGTAATTTTATTTTGTCAAAAAGATGATATTTTTTCAAAGAAGGGAGTTTCCTCCTTCAAATTCTATTTCCATTCCTCAGTAATTTTGTCAAAAAGATGATATTTTTTCAAAGAAGGGAGTTTCCTCCTTCAAATTCTATTTCCATTCCCATGTATGTATCTTTGTCAAAAAGATGATATTTTTCCAAATAAGGGAGTTTCCTCTTTCAAATTCTATTTGGATGAGAGAGAGAACACGGAGATATAAACATTAAATTAGGTTGGGAAATCGATATTAGTTATGATAAATTAGGTTGGGAAATCGATATTAGTTATGATCTCTTGTATTATACCCTAAACTCTCTCTTGGCAGGAACCTATTTCTGACTAGATGGTGTATTTGCACCCTTAATTATGACTTAATAAAGTAGAACACAAATGTTAGAAGAGAATAAAATAAAGGAAAATTAACAAACAAAAAAAAAGTATTATTTAATTTTTAAATTAACAAAAAAAAGTATTATTCAACCATTGGATAGATTAATTGGGGGTATTTTAGGAAAAAAAATTGATTGAAAAGGAGGATCTCAACGAAAAATTCAAAACAATTTGGACCATTTTTTATTTTTGAAACAAAAAGGATCTCTATATTAATTTCACTCTAATATATTTTATATTTTATTATGTTTGTGGTTTATATCAAGCATCAATGTTAAACAATCAAAATAATGCGCACCTCCAAACCCTGTTAGAAGATTCAGTTTTGGTGTCGAAACTTCCTACGATGGCCTGAAAATATATTTCCAGCTGCAGTTATGAAATTTAAAGCACGAATAATGGTGTGGATTGAGCAAAGTTGTGAAATACAATATTTTTTTAATAAGAATATTTTTGGTTATTAGGAGGTTGTTACATCATTTAGGAAGGACTTGACATTACCCACATGAAACATTAATTACCACTAGTGTACTCCTTGTGGGTCATGTTATACATCTAAATGATGTCACACCCTTTATAATGACCAAAAATACTTTTATTAGAAAAATATTGTATTACAAAACAAGAGTATATAAGTGTTTAAAATTTATTGAGTACAATTATAAAAAGAAAAAATTTACATAAGGCTGCAACTTTAAAATGTAGAATTACAGATGCACCTCAAAACTCCATCGAAAAAGATTGGTTTAATGTTGAAAAACCCTCTAATTGATCATCTCAACATCGAGATATATGCATACATATATAAAAAGAAAGATTTTGAGTCTTAGAAATAGTGTTTCTTGCAACATATTATCTAAACCATCCATTTTCAATATTTTCATATGTTTATACATCTACTTGATTTTTACCATTTTTGGTGTTTAAAAGTTGGAAAAAGTTTACATAAGGTTGCAACCTTAAAATGTGGAATCACATATGCACCTCAAAACTCCATCAGAAAAGGTCGTTTTAATGTTGAAAAACTTTCTAATTGGCCATCTCGACATCGAGATGTATGAATAAAAAAAAGAAGGGATTTCGAATCCCAAAAATAGTGCATCTTGCAACACATTATCTAAACTGTCCATTTTCAAGATTTTCATATATTTATAGATCTACTCGATTTTAATCATTTTTGGAGTTTAATTTTTTTTAATTAGATATAAAATAGGTTTTCAAATAATCCTAAGATTTGTTTATACCAACATCACATGTTATGATAAATTTGGAGGTACGTTTTAATTGGATTATTTAAAGTTGCAACCTTATAGAAACCACTCCCTTAAAAGTTTATAATGAGAGAAGAAAATAGATTTTGAAATAATCCTAAGAAGTTTTTACACCAAAATTACATGTTATGATAAAATTAAGAGGTGCGCCTTAATTGGATTGTTTAAGGTTGCAACCTTATAGAAACCACACCCATAATAAAATGCCTTTTAAATAAAAAAATTGTATATAATGAGACCATTTATTTTTGACACAAGCTGGTCACGGTTACTTACAACCATCCAATGTGAAGTTTGATAATTTGGATATATCACAAAGTTCGTAAAAAAAATTTCTTTTGAAGTTTGAGATTGGTTAATGGAATAATTGCAGCCACCCAATTTCGCATCTAATAATCAAATTAATGTCTTACCTTGTATCAAAGGTGAAACTAAAACAGACAGCATTGATTATTGCAACCATATTGGAACTTCAATAGTGCAATGTAGGACTAGGGACCAAAAATAAAACAAAATCTGCCCTTTCAAAAGAAAAGATTCAGTGGTTATTTTCTGGTATGCCATAACTAAAATAGACGGCATTGATTATTGCAACCATATTTGAACTTCAATAGTGCAATGTAGGACTGGGGACCAAAAATAAAACAAAATCTGCCCTTTCAAAAGAAAAGATTCAGTGGTTATTTTCTGGTCTGCCAAGCGATAAGAGCGTATTCTTCTTCTTGGACTGAGGCTGATACAGTTTCAAATTTCATAGTCATGGGCGTCAATTTGCAGGCGCAAAGGCCCCTGCTTTTTGCATTTCCGCAGGGTTTGAACTCCAACGAAGCTCAGATAAGCTCGGTTTGTGAAATCTGTGTGAATTCTAGGGTTTTGAGACCTGGAATTCGTGGAGTTCTAATAAAATCCAGGGAGTCAAAAACACTGGTTGATGGAATTTCAGTTCGATCAGCGCTCCCTTGCGCTTTCCTTCTCCATCATTCATCAGGTGTTTCTCTAATTTCTTTAAATTTTTTATTTTTTAATCAATTTGGTAGAAATACTTTGAACATTTCAGGCCTCTTTTTGTTTTTTTGGTTTTTAATATGTTGGTTTTGAGTTCAGGTCCACGTCTTCGAATTGGGCGGGTTTCCTGCACTACAAGGAGCGAACAAGAAGGCGCCTCTGTATCTGGTACATTTTAATTGCCTTGTTTTTATATTTTTCAGTTTTTGGTCTCTATGCATTTGAAAATTGTTTTGGATTAAAAAATAAGGTTTCGTGTGATTTTAGCTCCATGTGATTTGTGTGCTTTCTCTTTGGTTCTTTGTTCATTATACTTCTCATCATTTTCGCAGTTACTTAGATTGGCTGAATTTTAAATTTTGGCCTTTGGCCATAGTATAAGCTATTGACCAGGTGCAACGCACTTACAGAGATGTATATCTTGATATGTAAATGAAGTTTCTGATATGGTTCTCTTCACTTATGGGTATCATAATTTTGTGAAAATTATGTTCATCTTTAGTATGAAATACTTAAACTTATGCAGGAGTGAATCCCATTTAAACCCGTGGAGCTCAAGCTCTTTGTTTGCGAACTAGATTTTAGGTGCTAGATTCCAATGAGTTAATCTATAGTTCTTTGTTCAAATTATCCACATGGCTTGATGGTTGAGGCTAATAAGTTCTATTTGTAGTAGAATTATGAATTTTATAGGGAAGTGTTTGTTGGAGGGATGTGGTCTTTCAAGGCCTCGATCGCCAATGTATACCTTGTATATATAAACAGTGGGAGCATGGGACTCGAAAGGGACCCTATTGTGGTTGATTCGCCAGTTGGCGATCAGGTGCATGGGAGTGTATCTCAGATGCACAGAAACCTCTGCCCACGGGGCTACGCTTAAGGCCCATGCATCTATTGAAGAGGGTCTGGGGCCATCCCTTGGTCGAAGTCGAAGATACCCTGTGGGTTGGCTGGAGGGTAGAATGGAACCTCCACGTGGGAAGGCTATCGTGTGAGGACAAGGTTCTAATCCTTGACCATTACCTACTCATGACATGTGAATATGAAAGCTTCTTATGAGAAGCCTTCTTCTGGGGTGGTCCTGGGAAGTTCGTGCACATGTGCATGAGAGAGGAACCCCTGCACCCAAGGTGCTTGACTTCTCCTTGGGGGTGCACTTGAAATCCGTTAATAGACTCCATATCCCCTCCATCTACTGGTTGGCTTTGATGGACCAAGATTGAGCGCCTACCTAAGAATGTGGGTCATGGGTTCGTTGGGTCGATTTGAGAAAGTGGACATGGGTTTTGGGGTAAGCTGAATAGAATACCTTAGTGATTTGATTTTTTGAGCTTGTAGGCGGCTAATTTTTTTCAAGAATTTTTGAGACCTCCAAACTTTTTGCAATGATAAAACAAACTTAAAATGATTTTTGAGGATTTTTAAAAATATTAAATGATTTTTATGGTTTCAAGAAAAAGAAAATATTAAATGATTTTTTGAACTCAAATTGGTCTAAGAAAAATTGTTTTCATTAATTCCAATCTAGGACAAATAGGACACATGTGGCGTACATGGCCAATGCACCATGTGTGTGGCCACCCCGTGGGCTCCACAAGGCCTCACATGATGCTGACATCAGCATGGCAACAACATCTTGAGCGGCACACTAGTTTTAGCCCTTGTTTGGTTGTCCGCATGTTGGAGATATGAGTGTTTTATTTTAAAGGGATGTGGGGGGACCACTTTGGACATGTGAAGAAAAGACACTTCTTCTGGAAGGGACATTTGTTGATATTAAGCTAACGACCTAGGACATTCCTATATATGGCCTCCATAATGACACTTGACACATGAGGCCATGAGGGTTTGCCCACATGTGTGATAGAAGGATAATTTTCATTGGTCACATGTGTGAGGTCATGTGAATTAGTTAAAGTGAGAGAGAGAAGACACATCAGCCTATTTTGACTAATATCACATAATAACCAAGCGTAAGAGCGAAGAAATGAGAGGTACGCCCCCGCCCATGGAATCTATCTCTCTCACACTTCGAGTAAAATATCAAGAGGCTAACCTTGGTCACTGGATTAATGTGGATTAACCTAGACTAAATCAGGATTAAATTCAATAAAGGGAAACCAAGGGCTTGGATGGTCTTGGAGATAAAGGTGTCCTATTCGATCACTTTGTCCTATTTGATCCCTTTGAATTCCGTATTCGAAGTTGTGATCAGATCTATTCATTAAAAAGAATCTCTTTGATACATTTCTTATGTACCCATAGGTGCTATATTGGATTGGAATCAGATTTCGGATCAATCCATATTGATTGACGGCCTCCATTATGTTGTTGCTAGCAAATATCACTATTTTTGGATCTTTCAAACCATTCCTGTTGGAGATTCGGACCGATTTTCTTCTGTTCCTTTGATAAAAAGATTCAAATCCTGTCCTTTGAGCTATGATAGCTAGATAAAGATGGGTGATTTGGATTAAAAGCTTTCTCACCCTATGGATTTCCAAGATCAAGGGCTCATAATCCACCTCCCATAAGAGAACCTTCAACACACTCACGTAGCTTTAATTTTCTCTTATAAGTAGGGTTGCTGAACCCCTCATTTTTCAATCTCTTGGAAGTAATGAAATGCTGCCCTAATTTCTAGTGAGAAAAAAGTTAGAGTGATGGGCTCTCCCATAGTAGTGAGAGAAGGAGAGGTGACCTTGGTTCAAAGTTGTGTAGTCCATAGCTCCTTTCTCTACCATACTTCACCATACTTTTCATAAGCCTAAGTAAACTCCCAAGGAGCATCACACACTCTTCTTCTAGCTGAAGCACGTTCCTCATAGGTGATTTCTAGCAAGGTTTAAGCCCTCTTACTATCCCGCCTTCATAATATCCAGGTACAGTCTTGCATTAGTCTTCTTCAAGCTGAAACACCTTCCTCGTAGGCGATTTCTAGCAAGGTTTAAGCCCTCTTACTATCCCCATAAGACTATTTTCTAAGCCCTCATAATGTCCTGTCTCTCATTAGAATATATCTATTACCTATACTTGACCTCATGTTTGTGCATGCCATAGGGAACTCTTTTAAACCTGAAACCTAATCTTGTGTCAATCCCCAAGTTCTTAAATAGTTTGGAAGAGGTTCTATTTGTTTCTCACTTGTACCGGTGCTACCGAGGTGGAGCATCTGGCATGGGGTGTATGACCTCCTGAGGAGTTGATCTCAAGCATCCTTAAGGTAAAATCGGCTTTCCATGGTCCATGATTGTTTGTTAAATTGTACTTTGAGTTGTCATTACAAGAGATAGCTTTGTTGAAGTTTATGCAAGTTTTGTAAATCTTTGATGCAATTGTTGTTTTAAGTGTATGTGGCTAAATGTTTTGACTAAGTATAAATTGTCTTGTATTTAAGCTATCTCTTGGTGTCATTTTCAATGGAAATTGAATTGAGGCCATGATGACTTGTATTTGATGTATTCTCGAAGTCTTGTAATTGAGTTTTAAGTGAGTAAATTTGTCTATGAATGTGTATGTAATGTGCACTTATGTGCCTTAAGTGAAGTTTTTAAGTGTTGGGTAAGTTGAGACCGCAGTTTTACACCTAACAGTATCACCTTCTTACAAGGTTCAGTACGAAGGCACACTAGCCAACCCCCATGGTGGATTTAGTTTTCAAATTGACATGTGCACTCGTATTTTAGGATGATCTCTGATTTTTAAATATTACATATTGCATACGTAGGTCTTTGGTATCGTAAAGTGGTTGATGACAAATGACTTTCGCGTAAGAAATTATGTCGTTTTAATGGTTGATGTGTATAAAATGGAGATCTTTGCATCTCTATGATTGTGTATAGATGGAGAATTGGTTCTTCCTGTTTGATTACTTCAAAGCTTTGAGAATATGAAATATGTAGTATATATTAAAATTGTTCGCTTTAATTGATGGAAAAAATTGTCTGATTATTTGTTTGGACCAAATTGTCTTTGATTATTTTGAAATTTTTATAAAATGTGTTTTTACGAAGGCACGTGGATCACTCAGTGTTTATTCGAAGACAATCCACAGATATAATTCTCGGTGGTTCATATTGATGATATTGTCATTGCACTGAGTGATAAGGAAGGAACTAATAAATTGAAGGAGTATTTGCGACATTATATTTAGACAAATGATTTGAGATAGCTAAGGTACTTTCTTGGAATTAAAGTCACCCGATCTAAGTATGGTATTAGTCTGTCTCAAAGGATGTATGTAACAGATTTATTATCAGAAAATATGGATGTTGGGTGCTAAGCCATTGATACACCTGTAGATCCAAATATTAAATTATCAAAGGATTGAGGAGAGTTATTTGAGGAACGGGGCAGGTAGAGATGACTTGTAAGCAAACTTATTGACCTGATGATTAGTCGACCTTATACAGCCTTTGCAGTGAGTATAGTAAATCAATTCATGCACTCCCCCAGGACACCACTGTGGGAGGCTGTGCAAAGAATCTTGAAATATCTCAAGGAGCCTCCAGGTCGAGGGCTTATTTACAGGCAGAATGGACATTTCAGCATTGGCAGTTGTTTTGATGCTTATTTGGCAGGGTCTCCATTAAACAGCTATTGTACTTCTGTTGGAGGACATTTGGTGACTTGGAAGAGGAAAAAACAAAATGACATAGCTAGGTCTGTTGTAAAGGCTGAATACAGAGCAATGATTCACACTACATGTAGCAAAGGATGTATGTAACAGATTTATTATCAGAAAATATGGATGTTGGGTGCTAAGCCATTGATACACCTGTAGATCCAAATATTAAATTATCAAAGGATGGAGGAGAGTTATTTGAGGAACCGGGCAGGTACAGATGACTTGTAAGCAAACTTATTGACCTAATGATTAGTCGACCTTATACAGCCCTTGCAGTGAGTATGGTAAATCTATTCATGCACTCCCCCAGGACACCACTGTGGGAGGCTGTGCGAAGAATCTTGAAATATCTCAAGGAGCCTCCAGGTCGAGGGCTTATTTACAGGCAGAATGGACATTTCAGCATTGGCAGTTGTTTGGATGCTGATTTGGCAGGGTCTCCATTAAACAGCTATTGTACTTCTGTTGGAGGAAATTTGGTGACTTGGAAGAGGAAAAAACAAAATGACATAGCTAGGTCTGGTGTAGAGGCTGAATACAGAGCAATGATTCACACTACATGTAAGTTAATGTGGCTGAAACTTTGATGCAAGATATGGGATCCGTAGTTACTGAGCCAATTAAGATGTTTTCTGGCAGTCAAGCAACCATCCATATAGCCTGCAACCTAGTATTTCACGAGAGAACAAAGCATATCGAAGTGGCCTGTCATTTTATTAAGGAAAAAGTAGTGAGTATGTATAGGTCTACTTCATATATGAGATCAATTAGCTGATATATTCACCATGGCTCTTAGTCCTAATTAGCTTCAGATGATTTCTTCCAACCTGTGCATGGGTCACATTTACGCTCCAGATTTAGGGAGAGGGTTAAAGATTAGTTCTTCTAACTATGTGCTGTGTTTGTCAGCCAAGAGGGCACTTCTGGCCTTCTGTAAGAATTTAGGAGATCGGTATAACACTTAAGGATATTAGTGTCTTTTGTACGTAAGATATTAATATAATTAAGATAAGAGGGGCGTGGATGATGTGTAACCCTCATGTTACTACTACCTCCAGTCACCTCTCTTAATTTTCCCGTCTCTCTTTTTAGTCTATTAGAGATCTTCTCTTTAACTTTCCTCTCTCCTCTTCCTTGCATCTCTCTCGTCTTGCACTCTGGTCCGTTATTCTTGACAGATATCATAACTCAGAAGGTGGTCTAAATCCTTAGTTTTATATGAAGTTTCAATGCTGGGTCTTATTGCTAGATTGTTGGAGATTCGGTATAACCCACTTCTAAGATAAAAATACAGGGAGATAATTCTTTATTGATTCATGTATTAAGTACGTAAGCTATATCTCGCATCTGCGCCCCTGCCCCCTACAACTACAACTTTTGATCGGATTATACTTCATTTATGGACTTCTCTTGGCTTTGGGGTACTGATAAACATGTGCCTGCTGATTATAGAGATCCTAAGCAAATCTATGTTACCAGGTAAGTTCACAAATAAACAGCTTGTTTGTCACCTTTATTTAATCAGACTTTAACACATGATTGTGAATATGACATTTTTGTTTCCCTCTATTCTCAAAATGTCCCTAGTATTTCCTTAATGACTAAGATTTACCAATACTCACCTTCAGATTGTAAATAAAGTGCGACTATCTTGTCATTTTAAATACAACGGAGATTATTTTAGTCATTTTACAGAGTGCATCTGTAGATGCCATGTGTTAGAGTACAAACATGAATAAAAACATAAAATTAGTTTCCCTTTATTATATAGTCATTTCCCATTTCAAAATTTTTTTATTTTTATTTTTATTTTGAATCTGTAATTTACTTTCTCTGTTACTCTAAATCTAACCTATTTTTAAAAATAAATAATTTTATATGGAAGCCTCGCTTATCGAAAAGCATCACTCATGTCATTCACTGTCTTTGCCTTCCCCCCTCCCTTGGAATGCCGTTCCATGCATTGCATATGGGACATGATTGTTATTATTGTGGTTCTATATATTTTTGGATTTCCCTTAAATTTATTTTAAGGAATGAGAGGTAGAAAAGAGTAATAAGGTTTGTCTACCACAAAGATCAGCTTGCCTTCCCTTATAGTTTTCCCTCAATCTGGGTTTCACATGCTACATTCTGGCTGGAATTAGCTGTTTTCATTATCTGCCCCAACACACAAAAAGTTGCATATTTTCAAAAGTATTTTGTAATGTGGGGCCTATCCTTGTGCCACCCCACATGAGTGGGTTTTTGTGGTCTGGCATGCACTATATCACACTTAAGATACAATATAGTGGCTTATCAAAGCAGGCCTTTAATCACTAATGGTAGAGCTGAATAGCACACCATGTTTTTCCCTTGCAGTGAAGTATTCTGTCTTAGAGACAGGTTTTAATATTTGGCCTCAGCATGGGAGTCAACCTGGTCCAAAACTGACTCAAGTTGGTAATTGGTAAGGCTTCTCCTTGATTTGGTTTACCGTTGTACTCTAATGCATGTATATGCTGACATTACTTGTGTCGGTATTTCTTCTAAGCTGTAATTCCATAATAGTATATATGACAGCGGAACTATTATCTCAGGATTTAACTAATTGCATATGGGGTCCCACTTTATAGAAGCATGTGACTGTAGGCTACTATGGAGTTTGTGTGGTGTTGGGGCTTTTATAATGCGGGTTTGATTAGGGTCATGTAGGTTGGTTCATACTTACCAGGATCACCCAAGAAGTGATCACTCCAACTTTAAAAGCTCGATCCTGTGGTCCGGGATGAGAGACCTCGATTCCAAACGGTTTTTAAATTTAGGGATCTCGATCTACAAAACTGGGGATCTAAGATCCCTGGTGAATGAGATCCATATCCCTCTCATCCAAGTCATGGGTCCATGAGTAGGTGAAATTAAGCCCCCACCATTTCTTTTACATTGGTACCAAAGATTACCAACACATTTCGAGTATCATGCACTGATCACCCCCCTTCCTCCACCCATACTTTCTTTGACTCCTAGCCAATAACCCCTCTCTCTCTCTCTCTCTCTCTCTTTCTCTCTCTCTACAAAGGTATATTTCTTTAAAATTTTTAAATTCTTTTAGAATTGGCTATTGGTTAGAGATCAACCAGTTGAGAAATAGTCCTAATGCCCATAATGGCAACTAGGGTTTGAAACTTGAAGTTTGAACTTTGAACTTTGAATTTACAAGTCATGAAAATAGACAATAAAACATACACGCCTCTGCCATATTACGTTATAGAACCCATAGATGAAGGAGAGCAACTGCAAAGCTAAAGCTTCACCATTTTCAACTCAAAAACCTTTTCATTTCACTTACTGGAAGCTCTTTAAGCTTTATACAATTTATCTTTGGCTTCAATTGCCTCTTGCTGATCATATTCATCATTATGGAGACCTTTTCCCTTTCTTTTCTTTTAGACCCTTTTCTCACTTTGAATCTAAAGAGCGTTTGATCAGTTGCATGCCCAATTGCGTGTAAGTGAAATGACCAAAACGAGGAAAAACAATGACACTAATTTTCATCAAACACTAGAGCTTCTTTCATGCAATGAGGACTGAAATTTGGATCCTCATTTTGAATTTTCAGTTTCACTTCTCACTTACAAATCACACTCCAATGAAAATAAAAATATTTTAGAAAACATTATTCTTTCTATTTAATGATAATTTGGCTTTTGAATTCAGAAAAAACATCAATCATATCATTTAACAGACTTCGTTCTCGAGCTAGAGTACCCTTGTTAAGCGCTCTTGGGAGCCTCAATTCTAAGCTAGGCAGACCTTCATCCCATATACTTTATCATTCATTTCCTGGAGAAGTTTGAATCATGCTCCCTTCATATTGGAATCACGATTCCTTTAAGTCATGCTGAACGGATCTCCATACTTATCCACATATCTTTGTCTATCTCTTGATCCTGTGGTCCCGATCCTGATTTAGGATCTGTCACCGCTTTTGATCCCTGTAACTATGGGTTGATTCACATTATTGTGCTAGATATCAAGTCATTGCTTGATAAAAAGTTAAAAGAATACTTGTTTGTTAGTCCAATTAAGGTTATAAAAATATTCCTTTTCCTTTTTGCTTTAACAGGATGTTGACTAATTGATATATGCAGGCAATGTAAATAGAGCTAGGGTATATAAGGTTATTGTTGGGTTTTGTGGCCTTGAAAGGCCTAAAGAGCTTGTAAATATAATATTTTATAGTGGAATATGCACTTTAGTGAGAGAGTGTGTGTTGACTGACTAAGGGTTGTACGGTTTATGGTCATGTTCAACACCCTTCCCCTTGGGCATGTGGCACTGCTGAGAAGGGTTTATAGTGGGTCATCCCTTGTTGAGGTCGGAGAGATGCGTAGGGAGGTTGTTTATAGGCCAGGAGAACTGTGTGGTCTCCTATGTACGGATATAGGCCTGTGAGAGCAACATGTACACATGATAGGCACATTACTGGGTAGCAGCCCTATAGAGGGACATGTGTACATGTGAATAAAGAGATCCCCTTTTACACTGTGGTGACAAGTGGTAGACTTGTTCTTAAAAAGGGAACTGAAATCCACATTCCAGGATCATGGTCCCAGTGTTAATTGTCTAACTTTAACCAGCCTATCATGAACCTTTGAATGAGATTGCGGGTCATGAGCCTTTTTTGGGTTGGATAAGAAAATAGTAGTGGATCATGGTTCTTGGGGCAAGTGGAGTGCCCTTATTGTCGCTATTTTTGACTCATTCGTACCAGTTCACTTTTAGTATATTTTATTTCGGTTTTAGAAATGTTTTTATGATTTTTAAATATTTTTCAAAATTTTAAAATATTATTTCTGCTGTAATATTTATCAAAAGGGTATTTTTGAAATTTTTAGAACTTGAAATAACATGTGGGACCAAGGATCCAGCTCCACATGTGTGTGTGTTTTTTTTTATGGGGACCACGTGTCACCTCTAGTGGGCCACGACTCATGTTTTAAACAAAAAGTGGCACGCCACTTTTCTAGGAAAAAGGGGGCACACCTCATATTTTCTTGGTTCAAGCTTTTAAATTAATTAAAAGACAGGAAATTTTTTTAAAATAAGATTTGGTTTTTTATTCTAGTGGGAGTTTTAAAATATAGATTAACCTTGATTATGGGAGATCTAGATTATGATAAGATTGATCATATTTCACATTTAAATAGGAGTTAAATTTGGGTCAAAATATAAGGGGATGAGGTTCCTATTTTTCCACGCAAAATCATTATGGCTGATTTTTGGGATGGATGGCTTTGATTATATCTCTCACCTCACAGATTTTCTAATTATCTTAAAGGTCAAATTGGAAATTGGTTAAGGCATACTTAGATTGGAATCTTATTCAAAATAGAAAATAGATCTTGTTTCCATTTAAACAAGATTTGAGCCCTCTCTCTCATTACATCTAGATATCTCTCTCTCATGCGCATATTCTTCTCCTCCACGCCACTTTTCTCTCACCCTCTCTCCATCACACCATATCTTTCTCTCCCTTTTTATCAAAGTGAGAAACATGTGACTCGTCTTTTTGGTTTAAAGAGAGTCGCGCCACCCTCTCTTCTATCTTAGGAGTGACTTCAATCAAAGAAAAAAAGGAGAGAAAACGATGGGACTTTTAAACCCTAAGAGAGGCTTGTTATATTTTAAAGAAAAAAAGGAGAAGTCTTGCTTAGAGAGAGATCAAGTCACAAGTTCAGTCCTATTTTACTACCATAGGGTTTTTATAAACCCTAGTTGATTTTTGAGCTCTCAAAAACCCTAAAAAAAGACGTATTGCCTACAAAGCTTCCCTAAAGGAGTAAAAGAGCGTCATCAATCAGGGAATCGGGTGTGGGGTATAATTAGACTTGTGGCGGTAACTTTAGGTTTCAATAAGTTTTTCTTGTAGTTTTAATTAATTTTTAGTATTATTTCTTATTTTTTATGAATTTTCAAGAAGATGTATTGTACTAAAAAATTATAGTGGAAGTTTGTTTAAAGCTCCTGGATAGTTTCTATTTCTTTTGGCAGTGGAAATAAAGATCCTAGGTTGTATCTAGGGTATTATTTTAATTTACAGCAACATATAGTAGTAGTTCATATAAGTGTAATTCAAATATATTGAATAAAAGAAAATTTTTGAATTTAATGCTTTGAGTTCCACATAGCCACTTCTTTCAGTTATCAGGTCATAATCCAAATGGGAATTTTTGTGACCATGAAGTTTCTAGCAGTCAGTAATTTGGGGAGGATCTAATTTGGGAGAGAATTGCATTGTCTTGTGATTTTACATGTTAACAATGTCAAGATGCCATTGGAATGTGGTTGAGAATGTAGCCAAGTTTGTCTTCCTCAACCTTTATCAATAATGGAATTTTATGTGAAACTTGCCCAGAAATCCCGTGTTGTAGTAAATTATTTCCACTCACTATCATGACATGACTTACTTCCAATTGCAATAAGGGATTGATACTTCTGTATTTTCTGTAACTTTGTCGATAATAGCCTAGAATTGGAATGTTTAATTTATTATTTGTTGAATTTTGTTTGAACTTTCTTGAATCTTTCAGGTCCCTATGAGTCTATCTGAAAGAATTTCTAATGTTATGTTGCAACTTTAGAAAATACAGAGAAAGAAATTAGACGCCAATCACAGGAGGACCTAAAGATTGTTGATAGTTCCTTTCATCAATTTCCTTCAGAGAATCTGAAGGAATCTCCTCCAGAATATGAGCCAAATACGCCATCATCGATAAGGACAGTTGCATTATGGGTGAGTAGTGACTGTCTTCAATTTCATAATGGTTAATTTCTTCAATAGTTGCAAGGATGCTCTAGCTCTCGGCTATTGTGATTTCATCTATCATCGTTTGAATGTTTTGAGCTCACGTGTCCATGCTGGTCTGACATATATAAATATATATCGGTCACATGCCAGGTTTGTGCTGCTGTTGCTTTTGGAGTTGCTATAGGTTTCAAGGATGGAATTGGAAAAGCATCTGAATTTTTTGCAGGGTATGCTACGATTCACGTTCTTTCAGATACATCCTTTGTTGTCATGAATCCATTGTTCCATTCTTTTTTCTCTGTGTTGCTTTGTTGTCTTTTCCTCTTAAAACATGGGAACTGTACTTCTTTTCATGCTTTCGGCATAGTGTTCGATGGTCCAATCTATAACGCCACATTAGGCAATTAACCTTATTAGTTTATGCATCTCTATTATAACTCATATATTTGTCTTGCCTAAATTATTTTGTGACAATTTCTGACGGGTTGGGGATGTACATTGGAGCACAAAGTACTAATACGTGTAGTTGCTACTATATGTTACTAGGACATATGAGTGTATTTGTAATTATCAGGTGTTATTCGGGTATTTTAGTCTTTCGTAAAAGTGAGGTTTTTATGTTATTTGAGAAGAAAGAAGAAGATAGTCGCTATGCATGAGTGGGGGAGAGGATTTGCAATCCATTGTCTAAAGCTATGTGTTGTGTGGTTGGACATCCTTATATTCATATATGTATATATATTGTTCATCATCATTATCCAAGCATTATCCAATTAATTGGGGTCGGCTATATGGATCTTGTTCCTCCATTATTCTCTATCAAGGGCCATATCCTCAGTAAGATAAAAAAGCACCATATTTGTTCTCACTACTTCTATCCATGTCCTTTTAGGCCTTCCGCTCGCCTTTTATGAGCCTGCCACTTAAACAAAATCGCACTTCGTAACCAGTGTTGTTTTAGGTCTATGCTGCACATGACTAGCCCACCTAAGTCTACTTTCCCTCATGACCTCATCTTGTCGCCTCTTGGAGTCACACCTAACATCTCTCGTATGTATTCATTTCGAAATTTATCTATTCCTGTCTTGCCGCTCATCTATCACAACATCCTTATCTCAGCTATGCTCATCCTATGGACATATGTTTCCTGACCTAATTTTTTCCATTCTCATGGATCATCTACCCAACTATAAAAAATAATCGATTTTAGGTACTTCTTGGCCATTAATCTTAACTAATTCCTCATTTCTACTTCTATTATTACTAAACTTGTATTCCATATATTCTTAGTTTGATAGATTTAGCTAATTTAAAATTTTTAGATCCCTCAAAAGTTTTAACTTTGCGTTGATGTCATCTTTAATCTCATCAATCAAACCTATGTCGTCCACAAACAACATAAACCTCGGTACCTCATCTTGCAGATGCAGTGTTTCAAAAAGCGCTAGACGACACGTAGGTGGCCATGGGGGTTGAGGTCGCCCAACGCCTAGGCGGGCGCCCAAAACCTGGACGGCCTTGTAGAAAGAAAAATGTTAGAATTTTTATGATTTTATCCATAACTATATACTAAATATAACAATATAACTATATAGCACATAATCCATAATTCATATTTGATATTTCCATGAATGAGGAGAGTTTTGACAGTCCATAATCCATATTTTCATACAATGCTAAAACCATACAAGCATACATTGATACACACAAGAGTTAGATAGTAGAAATTAGAAACTAAAAATAAGAAAAAGAAAATATACAGAAATTCAGAAAATATACAATCTAGGACTCAATAGTCACTTGTCAACACCAAGAGTCAAGCGTCTTCAACTCTTCATTCTTCAGTCATCATCAGAAGGAGTAGGGTAAGCCTCATCATATCCATTAGATTCGAGAAGCCTCATCATATGCATTAGATTCAAGGCCATCATCATCATAGTCATCTCTCTTTCAACATTATGCTCGTCCTTCTCTGTTTCTTTTGAATCTGCCACTTCCTCCTCTTCTTCTACCTCCCTCTTACTCTGTGCAGATGAGGCCTTAGGAGTCTTGGTTGCTCTACTCTTTTCTATCTTTTGGTGCTTCCCTGAACTCAAATATTGTATAATCTCCTCCCTGATAGCCTCGGGAACATTTTTACACGGGATAACATCCCTCTTGTTACCGACAAGCTGTTTTTTGAACCAGTAAATACCCCCATTAGTATCATTTCCACAATAATTATATTTAATATGATTTTTGTCATTCGGATTCGGGTTATGACCATAGTTCCAACCCGGATCAGTGCTTCTAGAAGAACTTGGAGAAGATATTTCTATAGAACAAAGCTCATTTTCATCTTTTTCTAGTTCAACTAAATTCAAATATTGTCTAATCTAATCCCGAATAGCTTCAGGCACCTTTTTACAAGAAGCAACATTCCCTTTAATACCAGGAAGGTGTTTCTTAAATCGGTTAATACCCACATTGGTTTCTTTTTCACAAAAATTACACCTTATACAATTTTTATCGTGTGGTTTAGGGTTATGACCATACTTCCAACCCAGATCACTTCTTCTAGTAGAACCAGAAATAGACCTATCCAAATGACAAGGATTTTGTTCCTGTTTGTGTTTTACTGAACTCATATATTGGTTAATCTCCTCTCTGATAGCTTCAGGAACATTTTTACAGGGGGCAAATTCCCCTTAATACCGGCAAGATGTTTCTTAGACCGGTTTATGCCCCATTTTGTATCTTTTTCACAATAATTGTATCCTTTGTAATTTTTGTCATTCAGATTCGAGTTATATCCATATTTCCAACCTTGATCACCACTTCGACTAGATCCTGAAGAAGATATCTCAAAATAATACAAGAAATAAAAAAAATAAAGTTTTGCACTTTGATTTCTTGAACTCCAAACTTCTACCTCTGAGATGTTTTCTGGTGCTAAAATATTTTAAAACACCCTCTAATAGGATTAAAAAAACTTTAAAACTAAATCTAATCTTGATGGTTGATGTTTGGATCCATTTCCCGTGACTTTGAGAAACACTTTGATCCGATGAAAATCACAAAATCTAGTTTTTTTGAGGTTTCTCTCTCTCTAAAATGGATTCATGTGGGTTTAGGTTTCAAATGGGACCTAAAACCCACCTTTAAAAACATTGTTTTTTCAAAAAAACCTAAAAAATATCTAAAAAAAATCCATTCCACACCTGGGCAGGGCGTAGGCCCTAAGCGGCCTATCAAGGTTGGGTGTTGGCTTAGGCGAGTGCGTACCGCCTAGGCGGCCGCCCTGGGACCGCTCGCTTAGTTTGGCCGCTTAGGCCTAGGTAATGCACCTAGGCCTTCTGGACCGCGTAGGCGTTGGGCGGCCCGCTTTTTGAATCACTATGTGGATGCCTAGTTAACTCATCTCGTAGATGCCTAGTTAACTATGTGGGGTAGTTTATTTCAGAAGTTCACCGGCAACTTTTCAGCATTCATGAAGAGAAGGAATGTACCAAACAACTGCAGTAGTTATTGATTCATGAGGAGGGTATATGGAGACAAAAATCGTGACAGATGTGGTTGAGAGATTGTGATTTTAACACAATTTTTTCATCTTTCAACTATTATTAGAGGAAGAAATGATAGAATTATGTTTCTCAAGAATCAAAATGGGGTTTATCTTGCTATTTTGAGACTGATATTGAGAAGCATATGATTGGATATTTCGAGAATTTGCTTGCTCAAGAAAGCATTGTTGACTTGAATTTGGCAAATCAATTTCGACCCCGTATTTTACTTGCTCAAATAAGTAATTAAGCTAGTCTTGTTGGAAGAGATAAAGGGATGAATTTGGTACATGAAGAGTTAGAGTGCCCCGGGTCCAGATGGGTTGTCTGCTAAGTTCTACATATTCGGCTAGGATGTAATAAAACATGATCTCTTTAATGGCCCTGAAGGATTTTTCCGGATAGGCAAACAAATCAATTCTCCTTTTATATGTCTCATTCCTAAGGTGAGCTCTCCAAGTGTTATGAAAGATTTTAGGCTCATTGACTTATGCAATGCTTTGTATGAGATTATAAGCAGAATTATTGAGGCGGGTTCGGAAGTCTTATTGATCCTTGACAAGCAGCGTTTTTAAAAGGGAAACTTATCACGGATAACATATTGACGGAAAATGAGCTTATTTCTCTGTCATAAATATTCCAATAGGGCCAAACTATGCTTACAACTTGATTTGAGTAGTGCCTATGGGTGTCTTGGGGTTTCATCCTTGCAAGGATGCAAGTGTTGGGTTTTTCAGAGCTTTTCATCTCTTGAATTTGGCTTTGTTTTTTCACACCACCTTTCTCAATATTGTGCAATGGTTCTCCCAAAGGATACTTTCGAGGGAGAAGGGGCCTACGACAAGGGGACCCTCTATTGCCTTTTCTATTCTTGTTAGTTATTGATTTCCTTAGCAGACAGTTGGATGAAGCAGTGATGCAGGGTGTGCTTCCCAGGGCCTTCCCCTCAAGTTGTGATTATGGGATCTCTCACCTTTTTTGTGCAGATGATGCACTAATATTTAGTGATGCCACTAGTACTATTGCTACTGTTATGAAATCTATGCTCTTAGATTTCAAATTAACCACTGGCCAGAAATTGAATATTACCAAAAGCAAAGCTTTTGTCTTTGATGTTGCACATGGTATCAGGCATATGATTCTAAAGGTGCTTGGTTTTGTTGAAGGGTCTTTACCAGTAAGATATCTGTATCTTCCTTTGTTTCGTGGTGATTTAAAGCATTCTCATTGCCATAGATTGGTTGGGAAATTTTTTGGCAAGATAGGGACATGGCAAGCCCTATCTCTTTCTCACTCAGGCTGCAATTGTTAAAGTCTCATCAAGCATTTTTTGGATTCTTTCTTTCATCCTGCCCAGGCTGTACATGCAATATGATGGAAAAATCACTGCAGAACTTCTTATGGGCATGCATAATTGAAAAGAAAAATATTCATCTTGTAAAATGGAAAACTGTCTAACTTTGGAGGAGGGGCGTCTGAGGATATAAATACTGCCGATTTCGATACTGTCTGCATGATGAAATTGGCATTGAGGATTTTATCTAACCCATCTTCTGTACTAGCACGATTCTTCAAGCACAAATATTTTCAAGGACTCTTTTATATGGGGGGTTAAGAAAAGGAGCTGCTCCTAGGCTTGGAAGGGGCTTCTGTAGGGCATAGCTAACTTGAGGGACAATGTCAGATGGGTTATTGAGATGGGCAGTCAGTGGATTTCTGGGCAGACCCATTGTTATCTGAAAGTCTATTTGAGAGTCATATGGTGTGAATGTCCGCAAGGACCTTGGTTTACTCGCTAAATCTAAGGTGTCATATTATTTACAAGGCTCTCCTCAGACTTGGAACTTTCTTACCCCCACTTCTAGTCATCTAATTAGAATATGGATGGAGGTGGAGGGTTTCACTGTCCCTTTGAAGCCATAGGGAGATTTTCTACTATGGATTCCTGCTTCCAATGGTTTGTTCTCAGTTAAAGCAGCATGGGAATTCATTCGACCAAAGGGGACCTCTCAGCCTATTTTCATAGCGATATGGTCTTCAAAATGCCATTCCAGAGCTAAGTAGTTTTCTTGGCTGGCACTTCATCACAACTTCTGACCTCATTCCTTCTTAAATAGCGCGATCTCCGTGGATTCTGTATGTCCCTTTTGAAACAATGGTGATGACAATATTTGGAATCTGTTGCTACAATGCGAGTACAAGATTTATTGAAATCGATTGCATGGAGGTATGGTAAGCGTCTTATTCCTGGCACATCCTTTACAGTAATGTTAAGAAGTTGGATTGGCTTCATATTCAAATCAGATAGGCTTCTTAGCATTTGGCTATCCCTTTTCTTCACTACAGTTTGGGTTTTATGGGAACAACACAAACGCAAAATTTTCCAGAAGAAGGTTTCAAGAAGGGAAAATTTGTTGAGAAAGATCATTCATCATGTTCGTGATTTAGCAGATGCCGAAGGCTTGGGACTTCTATGTATCGGAAAAAGCAATAATCGAAAACCTACAAATCGCTTGGCACCATCAGAAGACCAAAACCTCTACCCCGGTTGCCTGGTCTTTCCCTCACCACCAACTTTTCAAGCTTAATGTTGATGAGCTTCTTTCTAAAACCCGGGTATGGCAGGTGGTGGTGGGGTCATTAGAGACAACGATGGAGTCTTTATTGCTGCTTTTGCTACCCACTTTGACATTGCATCAAACAATAATGCAGCCTGTTTTGCTTTGAAGGTGGGCATGGATTCGGCTATTGAACTTGAATGTTTTCCACTCCAAATTGAAAGCGATTCGTCATTACTAGTAAACATTATTCAGGGGCGTTGCAGAGCTCCATGGACACTCCACAGTAGCAGCCAATTGTCGACACAGAATTTCTAATCACAAGTGGAGCATTTACCACATCTATTGTGAAGCCAACATAGTAGTAGATACACTTGCCAAGGAGGGAGTATCTCTCTCTGATGCTACAGTTTGGCATTCTAGACCACCAAATTTTATTTGTCTTTACTTCATGATTTGGCACAATTTCCCTACAGCAGGGCTGTTAAAATGTGATCTGTATTTTCTACTTTTTTTAATTAATGAAAAACGGGTAGGGGGCCTTCTCCCCCACACATGGGAGACCCTTGAGGGGTTGACATCACCCCCACGTCATCCTCCATGTGGGGTGACGTGGGACTGCCCAAGACAACACGTGGACACCCATTGGCTATTTGGGTGTCACGTGTGGGTCCCGAGGAATGTCCTTTTTTATCATTACTTACAAACTATTTAGAAAACGAATTTTCTTGCCCAGAAAAATCCAAAACAATTCCCATAAATCCATAAAAATCATTTTAATGATTTTCCATCAAAATAAATCATTTTGACATTTATTAAAAACATTTACAAGGGAAATCAAGATCCTTGGAGTTGAATTATAAAACGGAGCACTCCACTCAGCTAGACTTGGAATTCAAAGCCACCATCTCGGTATGACCCAACAGACTCTTGACCCACAATATATAATCGGGGGTTCAGGATTTCAGCCCATCAAAGTCAAACCAATGTTTGACCCTGAATCCCCAACTATGAGTGGATTTTAGCTGCACCCCCAAGAGGACGTACCCACATAAGGTTCCTCTCTTGGCACATGTGCATATATCTAATCAACAGATTCATGGAAGAGCGGCTTCCCATGTATTGCAACTGTATATGCACATGCTACGAAAAGGTTTTAGGAGTTAGGGATTTAGGCTAATGTCCTCTATTGGCTCTGACCTTCCTATGCAAAGCTTTTTGTCATCAAGATCATACGTAAATCGTATTGCCCTGACCCCTCACTCAATCATGTGGCACAAACATAACAACCGACCTTGACTAAGAGGTAACCCTCGAGCCTCTCGATACTTCTTATGATATAAATCCTTCTCATGACTTAATCGATGTTCCATGACTTTTGGTCCCAGTGCACCAAGATCCTAGAGTTTGTTGGGTTTTGTGGCCTTTAAAGGCCTAGAGATCTTGTAAATATGATATGTTACAGTTGAATATGCACTTCAGTGGGAGTGTGTGTGTTGATTGACCAAGGGTTGAGCTTCTTAGGGCTTTGGTCATGTCCAAAACCCTAACCCCTGGGCATGTGGCACTACTGAGAAGGGTTTACAGTGGATCATCCCTTGTTGAAGTCGGAGAGATGCCCAGGATGATGTTTGTATGCCAGGAGAACTGTGTGGTCCTTGTGTACGGTTGTAGGCCTATGAGAGCAAATGCCACAACCTCAAAAAACTTACGCATGGCATGTACACATGACAGCTGCGTTACTGGGAAGTTGCCCTACAGAGGGACACGTGTACATGTGCTTTAGAGAGCTTTTTTTACACTGTGGTGACAAGTGATAGACTTGCTCTTAAAGGGGGGGGGGAGAAGTGAAATCCACATTCCAAGATCATGATCCTACTATTTATTGTCCAACTTTAACAAGCCAATCATGGGCCCCTGAAATGAGACTGTGGTTCATGGGTCTTTGTTGGGAAGGATAAAAAAATAGTAGTAGATCATGGTTTCTGGGTTAAGTGGAGTGCCCTTATTATTTCTATTGTTGTTCAAAAGTTTGTTGAGATTAATTGAGTTTGAAGTCATATGGACTAATATACATAGTCAAACATCGTGTTCATCTATTGGAATTCTTTTTAGTCCTTCTGCAACTGTTTTGAGATCTTTTTATTTTTTTTTGAGCTTGAGTTCCACAATAGAGGGATAATAAAGAATTTTGGATGGATTGTGATCATTTGGAATTTGCTTCCTTAAACATTGAAAGTGCAGGATTTGTGAATTATGTATTCCTTTCCTGTAATTCTAATCTACTTTTCTTTTGTTTATCCAACATCTTAATTTTGAAATATATGTTTACTCATCTCTATTATTTCGCTGGAGCTATTGCATTTCATGGAATTTTTTTCCTTCAACCCAAGGCTTTGTAAATTTATTGTGCTTGACATGCTATTCGGAATTTCAGGTACATTTTGGAGCAGAGTTTGTCTGTGGACAATCTATTTGTCTTTGTACTGATTTTTAGGTACTTTAAGGTGCCAGTTGCTTATCAGGTATGGAACTTTGTGTCCGACTATTTAGTTTTGTTACTGGTGCTGGTTAGGCTATTGTGATTTGTTGTAACTTAATTTTGAGGTTCAGCTTGTATCACAGTCTTACTGATTTTGTTCCAACACAGCTCAATATTGTTTAATTATTCCTATGCTCGTGATTTAATTTTTAATCTTGAAATTAGAGTCGGGTTCTTTCATACGGTATTGCTGGTGCAATTTTCTTTCGAGCATCAATGATATTGCTGGGGACTGCCACCCTCCAGGTTTGTTTATATCACTTTGTCCCGTTGATATTATTTTACTTGTTGTTATATACATAGATGTGATGGCTATTGCATCTTATTTGTACTTCATTTTTAGAGGTTCGAGGCAGTAAACATACTTTTTGCGGTGATTCTTCTGTACTCATCATACAAGGTACCATTTCTTATCTTACTTATGTATTCATCTTTCAAGGAAAGTAGAAAATTATTTAAAGGAGTTTTCATTCTGCACTCATGTTTTGTTTGAGATGCTGATTGCTTATGAGTGATTCTTCTGTACTCATCATACAAGGTGCCATTTCTTAGCTGAATTATGTATTCGTCTTTCAAGGAAAGTAGATAATTATTTAAAGAAGTTCTCATCATAATTACCGGACTGTCTCCACCGACCTCGCGTTTGCTGTTCTGAATCCCTATTCTGCATTTTCATTAACTCCATAGAAACTGTTTTTCGGAACCAAGGAAACTCGATTCCTTAATTTTGGAATCTCGATTCGACACATCTCTAAAAACTATTTTTCGGAACTAAGGAAACTTGATTCCTTAATTTCGGAATCTCGATTCAACACATCTTGAGAAACCATTTATCGGAACCAAGGAAACGCGATTCCTTAGTTTCGGAATCTTGATCCAACACATCTTTAGAAACTTGAACCTATTAATTGTGGGTAGACATTCCCAAATATATCAAATCTAGATTCCAATGAGGATTAAATCTTTGTTTCCACGTCAATTTGAATAGAAATCGTCCTTCAAATGCTTCTAGTGGTTGCAGGGTTTCATTATTTTATTTGTGCCACCCTAGATGCCCTTTACTTTAAATTTAAAATATAACTGGTAAATACAAGACATACAATTAAAAAGAAAACCATGACACAAACATGATCCTGTTTTGTCTTTGTAATAATGAAGTCAAAATAACTATTTAGAAATACTTGTCTTTTGTATGTAATGACCGTAAGTTCAATAGTAAACACATAAAATTTGGGAAACCTTCTAATAAGAGGCATCCAATATAGGTTCTAAAGTTGTTGAGGTTCGAGATGTGCATGTCGCTTCCTTCTCCATAAAAATGAAATCTTGATTCCTGATAGGGTTGTCAAACGCATTCCACAGTCCATATTATTGTAAATCTCGATCTTAAACTAACATGGATCTCCGATCCATATACTTCAGAAACTTGATTCCACATATGTTAGATTCACTATTCGAAACAACAACATATCTTTGTTCCACATATGTCAGAAACTCAAATCCATAGATGTCAGAAACTCAATTCCGCATATTAATGAATCTTGACTCTTGGAGTGTCGGTTCTAGGCGGATGGGAATCTCGATTCCAAGGAGGACAGAATCTCGATTCCATATGTGGATGAAACTTGAATCTATTTTCGGTCGAAACATGATTCTCAAAAACTAGGAATCTCGTTCCTAGTGATTCCTATTGTATGGACAACGATTCCTAAGACAAGAATCTCCAGCCGGCTGTATTCCGTGATTTCGGTTCCTAAAACGATTTGGGTTCCCAGGTGTTTCCAACCACTCATGTTTTGTTTCAGATGCTCATTGCTTATTATATAATCTTTATGAGTTGTTTAGTTTTGATGATTGATTCGTTTTGAAACATCTTATCAATTCATATTCTCATCTTTCCTGCCTAGGAAGTGAGTTGTTTATTTTGCTTTTGTATCTTCATGCTATTTACTGTCTTGATAAGAAAAGGTAACTAGATGCAGACGTTCATGCAATTTACTTTTATATTTGTATGCATCTTAACAATGGTATGTTCTTTCAATTGATGAGTAAATCTAATTGTAAATGCACCATGGTAAAAATTGTGAGTGTATTGAAACCAATTCTCTCGACTTGGATGACAATGTAAACAAAAAACAAGCCAATACAATTTAAATACTTTCAATACACTCGATATTACAACTTGCAAAATCAAATTACAGCAAGGTCACTATAACTACAGTGAGCTATTGACTTCTAAATACACTCAAATGAGAGGATACAACTCAATTAGGGTCCCTTACACATGAACAAAACAAGCCACAAAAGGAGATCATCAAACTACACATGTATAATGTGTATTTGAAAATTCAGTACTGCTCAAACTTACAAGGCAAATTTATACATCAATAAACTCATGAAACTCATCGCAATATGATCTCCATCACATCAACATACATATGCTCAAGTGTGCAATGCATCATGACCATAGGAAGCCAATTGGAGCTCTCGGTGCCCGGTTTATGGCATTGGGTCTTAGCTATGTGCCATTGGGTGACATGCGATGGCATACCACAAAATCGGGCCAATTCTTCATTTAACAAATGGGAAGCCAAGAATTTGCTGATACACACTAAGGATTTGCAGAGTTCTAAAGATCAATTCAAGTAGAAAAATCGTGGGAGAAAACCGGGCTCTTAAAATACAAAATCGGTTCAATTAAGTTCACAATTCGTCTCTCAAAATTTTGGCATAGTCTCCTCTCATAAATCAACAATTCAAGAGATCAAGAAAAAGATCTAAGTGACTTATATGATCACAAAAAACTTAAAGAAATGTCAGCCAAAATTACTCCGAAATTCAAGGAAGAAAACTCATGGAAATTATGTCAAAATGTGCATGGGTGAAGCCTTTAACTATATGAATCAAGTGAGATCAATACAGACTCAAAGGATCAAAGATCTAATCATCTAAGGATGGAGAGATATTGTTGTAATTGAGAATTTGCAGCAAGGAGAAACTAAATGGATCAATGAAAATAGAAAAGATCTTACTCAATTATTCAAGGCTTGAAGACTTGATCATCCATGGCTTGAATTTGAGCTTTGGATCACCATTAATGAATTAGTGTAAGACCTTCAATGGAGTTCTTCTCTTAGCTTAACTTGAGCAAAGATCTCATAGAGATGAAGGAAGATACTAGTTGTGGGTGTGCCACTCACAATGGGGGAGAGAGAGAGAGAGAGAGAGAGAGAGAGAGAGAGAGAGAGAGAGAGAGAGAGAGAGACGTACGTGTAGTAGTTAGTAGTAGTAGGTAGGTAGTAGTAGTAGTAGTAGTAGTAGTAAGTAGTACGTACGTACGGTAGGTACGTAGTTATACGTA
>NW_006494943.1:3149016-3187404 GCF_000471905.2 Amborella trichopoda
GAGAGAGAGAGAGAGAGAGACAAGTTCGTGTCATTTTGGAGAGAGAAAGGGTTAAGTGAACTTATGTGAGAAATGAAGTCTCGAGGGGCATTTATAAGCTTCTAGCCCACAAGTGTGGAGATGTTTCTAGAATCAGCCATGCAACAATTTAAGTATGGGCCATAGGTCAAATGAGGCGTTTTGGACTAAGCATAATTCCCTACAAAAACAAAGACAGGTCTCATCAGACCTGTGAGTCCACTCCCAAGTTCCAAACCATGAAACATGACATCAAATTCAAATTAAGATTTATTGTCAAAGTCCATAGTCTCATTATAGGCATCACCACCTTCTCCATCATCTCTATCCCTTGCATCTATTGCCAATCCAATCGTTTCCTTGTCACGTTTTCTTTGTCCTCTATCTCCCTTTGAGCCATCCTCCTCCTTTTCTTGTATTGTGTATTAATGTGAAATTTTTCTATAGAATATTTCTCTGGAATATTTCATGTCCGTGCTTGAAAATGCCTTAAAAAATAATGATATTTCAGTAAGTTTGAATGCTAGTAGATTATGATGCAAATACATATTTTATGATTCATCTTTCATTTCACACATACCTAATGATCTTCTATTTTTCCCGACTAGTTCAGCTGTTTTCTGGAGAAGAGGAAGAGACGGACCTATCAGATAATGTGATTGTGAAGACATGCCAGAAATTTATCCCTATCACGAGTAACTTCCTCTTTTCTATATTTCTTCTTTTGTGTATCGTTCCACCTTAAAAGTTGACTCTGTTGATTACTACACACATACACACACATATCTACATATCTAGGTAATGTAGAGTACTTGACAAATTGTTGATACATTTCTTTTGTTGACATGCCTTGAGGCATGTAGATGTTTGTTTTGTTATATGTAGTTTTATCTTTCTTTGCCATTATTAAAGATATTAAAGATTAATTATTTTGTGGTTATTAGTGCTCACTGTAGTGTGAGGTATCTGTGCCCTTTTTATAAACTTTAGGACATTAGGTTTCATTAAATTACTTACAAGATTATTTTTGTAATATGTATCAACATTATCTGTTATAATAAGTAAAATATTAAAAGGTGCATGGAGGGAGATTCAATCCTAAGCTGTTCCACATCCAACTGGTCTCTTTCCTACTTGCAAATCAGTGAGCTTCCAAGTACCATTTGACTCGAGCGCAGTCATTTCTTCATCCATAGTTTTCCTCCATCCAATATGCAAAAGAGCTTACTAATAGGATTTAGGTATGGAAGAAGAAAGTGCTAAAGCAAAATTTCCAAATTTAATAAAATGAGGAATATGCTGTTTTGTACCAGATCACTGACCTTTACGAAGTGCTATTGGAAGGTAAATACTTTAAAGTTCATGAGTAGGTTCAGGAATAGGATGAGGATCTGCAAACAAAGATGAAGATTGGTCGACTGCTTGAGTTGGTGGTGATGGCCCATCTTTTAATTTCCTCTTCGTACACATTTTGAGAGGTTCCTCCTATGGAACTCTAGTGAAAGGAGGAGAGACAGACCCTACAGAAGGAGACACTTGAGGTAATGAATTATCAATAGAGAAAGAAATAGGAATGGAAACAAGGGTAGAAGTAATGGGTTGTGAATTCACCCCTTGTGTGAACTGTCCAATTTATTTCTTGCAGTTTGCCCTCATCAGAAAAGTATGGAATATTTTCAAAAAGGTAACATCAGAACACACAAAGTTCTTTTTCAAACCATAATGATAACATCGATAGCCTTTTTGGTACGAGAAGACCCTAAAAGTACACAGTTAATAGCTTGGGGATTGGATTTGTCTGTTCTAGGACCTAAGACCTGAACAAAGCAAACACACCTAAAAACTTTAGGGAGCACAGTAAACAAGGGTCTATCGGGAAAAGGCAAAGAATGCAGTGATTTTCCTTCCAAAACAGCTGAAGGCATATTAATTCATCAAAAAATAAGCTATCAAACAACATCTCATTGAGAATGAAGAAGTAGGACACACAACGCCTTTACCAAATACACTAGATAAAGAACCATCGGCTAGAGTGACAGTAGTAGTGCTATCTGGTTTACTAAGAGACGAGAACATAGAGGACTTACTAATCATATGATCAGAGGCTCTTGAATCAATAACCCAAGAAGAAGCCTTCTCAGATGAAAGGAATGCAGAAGTACCGCTAGAGTAGCAGTGGAAGAGGAGGGATGAGTAAGATGGATCTTAGCTACTTGATGATTAACTTATTATATTCTTCTATTGATAGCAGGAAAGAGTCACTGGCAGAATGTAGAGTCTGGTCTTGATCTTTGGAGCTAACTGGGTGCACACCATCACCTTCAGAAAAATAAGCCACTTGGTTATCCCAAGCAGACTTACCAAACTTATCCCTACATTTTTCAGTAATGTGATTTGTTCGTCCACAATGGGTGCTGCCTCAACCTCTACCACGATCTTCCCCTGAAACCCGACCACATCCTCTATTTTCACCACCCCAGCCATTGCTATCACCTCTACCCATGGAGGACGTTAAAGCATACCCATCACCATTGCTAGTAGCTTGAAGAAGATACAATAAACCGTTGAAGAGAGTGTACGTTATTGAAAAGAGGGAAGTCCACTACTAGCTAAGATCTACCCCCAAACAGCATGATGCTCAGAATTAAGGCCAGATAGGAACTTTGCAACTCTGAATCCCTCTCTTTGCTTTTTAAGAAGTTCCATATCAAAAGCTAGGGGTTGATAAATATTCAACTCTTCCCTCATACCTCGAAAAGAACGATAATAATCACTAAGGCTTTTATTTCCTTGTTGTAAAAGACAAACTCTCATAAAGTTGATAAATTTGAAAAATATTTTTATCAAAGGACTATATTTCCTTTACAACTTCCCATACTTCCTTAGCAGTATCATAGAACATAACATCTGCTGTCACATGGGGTTCCATACTATTCCATAACCATGTTATATTCTCATAGTTCTCCTTAAGCTACTCAGCATACCCACTTTCCTACTCTTTTGGGACATCTTTAGTAAAAAATTTCATCTTACCCCTTGTGCCTAGAAAAACCATTGTGGATTGGGCCCACAAAAGGCAATTGGACCCATTTAATTTTTCAGAGATTGATGGAATCCCTATTATGTCATTGACAGTAGGAATTCCAGGTTTACTTTCCTTGACCATAGGAGTAAAAGAATCTCAAATATGCAAGGTATGAAAGTATATGTCAGACCAGACGCTAAAAAACACCTTAAAAACTTACTGGAAATTTATAAATCCAACGATCCACAAGCACAAAATAGCAGATAGCACTCACAATAACTTCTCATCAACTGTAGAAAGAACACTTATCTGTTTAAAAGCTGATGAACAAAGCTCTTTCCACTATACCTTACGATGAAACTGCAAAACATGTCATTCACAACTCCTTCAACACAGCTTATAGCATTTTACAGTTGTTCCTTGTGACTTGCTTTCCACAGAGAGGAACCTTTCAATGGTACGTACATGCACAGAACACAGAGGCCACCATGTTGGCCTCACACACACTGAAATATTTCTTAATGAAAACAACACTAACAGAATTATCTTTTTTTTTTTTATACGAAGATAGCTATTTCTTTAAAGAAGAGAGAAGACAACAAGCAGATCAGTGCTTGGATGCCATGTGACCAGTACTGTGAACAGTGTTATGAATAATGCTTTGAACAGTAAAAATTGTCAAAACTAGAGAGAAAGGGAAAAGAAGAGAAAAAGAAAGAGAGAAATGATGAAAGAGAAGAGAGGAGAGAGTGACATGAGATTCAGTCACCCCATGTCTCACTAACTCATTGAAAATAAGTATCCTAAAGTATATAAAAATGGCTGAAATGCCCCAATCCACAAAACAAGTTATTCTTTAACAATTACGATGGAAGTAAAGAATGCTCATCCATAAATGTTAGCATGCATGCATATCAAAGATAGGGGGCATAGAAACAAATCTAATATAATCAATTTCAATTGGTTTAGAGTTTGAGTTCATAGTAGAAAAGAAAAGGAAAATACTGTAGTAGATGCCTTTGAAGGCCACAAATTTTCTATTAGAAGAAACACAACCTTAAGCTTCAATGCATATAATGTTTGGGTATGTATGCCCAGCTTCTCCATGCCCCCCAAAAAAGCATAAAACAAAAAGAATGGCTGGGTGTGTTGCAAAGTGGAAGGGAGATTGGATTCTAAACTGTTGGCATATATTCTTGATACTTGTTCGGAATGATGCTGATGGACACTTGTGTGATTTCCCCATTGACATAATGTCCAACCTTTGATGTACGTCTTCTTGACAATTCACCTTATGAGTCTTTCTAATTGTATTTTGAAGAGAACAAATGCACAAGTTCATTATTTCACACTACTTTTTATACTGTGTAAGCACTAAGGCATAAGAGATGTCATTCCATTTGTGAATCATGTCAGATTTCTTATTATTTCTTATGATCCTTATTTTTGTATAAATGGAATATTTATGATTGTGAAGTTAAACTTTTCATGTTTGTTTTTGGATCCTTTTCTCTTTTGAATCTATTTTTTTGTAGCGTTTATATCATTTTATAATTAGAGTTACTCGTCCATGGAGTCATAATTATACGATATCTTTCATATTGCTATGTTATCAAAAAGGGCTTGTGGGCTTATCATTTTAGTGTAACGAACTTCGAAAAACATTTAGGCTCATAGATGTTTTGGGGCAAATGTGTATGATGGTACAAGTAGTCTGGTATGTATTGCTATGTTGATTACTTTTGTTTATTGTGTTGCTAACTCTTTCAATAAGGCTAATGTTCTGCTCTGGTCTTTTCTTAAACAGATGGTTACGATGGAAACAGATTCATAACAATGCAGGATGGTGTGAAGAAAGTAAGTATTATGTGGTTTCAATTTTCTCATGAGTCATAACCTATTAGGAAAGTCAGAACTGGGATGATTTGCGATTAACCTAAATGCTTACAATTCACATAGCTTGTTTATTGGACATTTCATTTAATTAATGCATTTTTTGCCCATACCTTTTAGTTGGACTGCTCAATAAGAACTATTTATAATTATATTCTCACACTTGTTATGGTTTTTTTAAATGTGAACTTGAATTCATTAATACCGATTGCTTATTATGTTGGGTAACCATTTTTGGTAGGCAACTCCATTGCTCTTGACACTGGCTGTTGTTGAGCTCAGTGATATTGCATTTGCAGTACGTCTTTTTTGCTCCTTGTTTTTCTTTTTAGTTTTTTGTACTTTCCAGTTGATTTTCAGTGAAAGTTTATTGTCTGTCTGTTACACTGTTATTGTGATTTATTTTTTACTTTCTAATGCTTAGAGGCTAACAATAGAAATCTGTGATATGTCTAGGTGGATTCCATACCAGCAGTTTTTGGGATAACAAGAGACCCTGTCATAGTTTTTTCTTCAAACCTCTTTGCGATCGTAGGTAATATTGAATTGATACCACTCAATCCTTTCTCTCAAACTGAGTCTGAGTATATTGTTGTAGACACTGATCCATATAACTCTAGTACATAATGCCACTGAATGCATGCAAGAGCCTTTTGTTACCAAATATATGCTTTGTATTTCCCGATGTTTTCCAATGCTTACACGTTTTTTGGCTGACAGTCCTTGTTAAATCTGTAAGGTGTAAATCCAGCACATCTGTATGAGTCATCATAGGGGGTCATGTTGCCCTTATTTATTTCATGTATGTGATTTATATTGAGGCTATCAATGGCGTTTGTTTTTTTACGTTAAATCAGTATTTTCAAACTCTGTGAGTGCAACGTCGACTTGGTAGAGCACTTGCCTGAGTACCGTCATTTGGCAGCTAAAAAGGGGGGCCAGAAATCAAGCCCCTTTTTCTTTCACCATTTTTTGCCCCAAATCCTCTAGAGAGCCCAATTTGTGCTCAACTGTCATCCATACACTCGTGTTTGCATGATCTATCCACTAGATGGATCAAATTCCAGGGAAAAGAAATCAAATGTCACAGATTTGAGATATCATTATTTGATTTGCTTGACAATTGTTTCAAAAAGCGGCCCCCTAGTGCCTAGGTGGCCCTTCTAAGCACTGGGTCCCTTGGCGGGTGCCTAGGGAGATTGCCTGCCCAAGGGCAAAAATGCCGCTTGTGGAGGGGCGTTTTCATCCTTTTTCCCCCTAAACAAGGGGTAAGAAAAAAAGTAGTTGGGGGGGGGGCGGGGTTGAGTTAAGTTCTTATGTGACCTAAGTCCCCTTTTGTTACCTTTCAGAGTGGAAAAACTTGGAAAGACCACATTTGTGAATTTCTCTAAGATCCATTAGGCATTTCAAAATTTGGAAAAATTGATCCAAACATCGCCCTTTTGGTTTGAATTTGCTTTTGTAGTTCTTTAAAACTTATTAGAGCATGTTTAGGAAGCATTTGAGGTTGGGAAGCATCTCATACATTAAAGATTGAAAATCTAGGAAAAAGGTTAGTTAAGAATCTTTATATTTGAGATTGTATTTGTTATTTTAATATCTTCTTTAGGTTCTTCTTGAAGTGGTGATCTGATTCAGAATTATAGTTATAACTCATTTCCAAATGACAAAAATTGTATAAGATGTAATTATTGCGTAAAAGATACTAATGGGGGTATAAACCTGTTCAAAAAATACCTTGCTAGTATTAAGGGGGTTGTTGCCTCTTGTACAAAGGTTCCTGAAGCTATCAGGGAGGAGGTTAAGCAATATTTGAGTTCAGTAAAATACCAAAAGGAATAAAAGGAGCCTTGTCATTTGGATAAGTCATCTGGTTCTTCTAAAATTGGTACTCCAGGTTGGAAGTATGGTTATAACCCGAATCCAAATGATAAAAATTATATAAGGTGTAATTTTTGTGAAAAAGATACTAATGGGAGCATTATAAACCGGTTCAAAAAATACCTTGCTAGTATTATAGGGAACGTTGGTTTTTGTGAAAAGTTTCCTGAAGCTATTAGGGATGAGATTATACAATATTTGAATTTGGTAAATCCAAAAAGAAGAAAAGGAGCCTTGTTATATGGAAATGTCTTCTCTAGGTTCTTCTCGAAATGGTGATCCGGGTTGGAAGTATGGTTATAACCCGAATCCGAATGGAAAACTTGTATAAGATGTTCTTATTGTGGAAAGGATACTTATGGAGGTATTTACCGGATACTTATGGAGGTATTTACCGGTTCAAGATACAACTTGCTAGTATTAGGGGCATTTTTTTTTTGCCCGTTGTAAGAAGGTTCCTAAAGATATCAAGGGCTAGATTAAATAAGATTTGAGTTTGTAAAACACAGAAAGCAAGAAAGGGTAAAGAGGCATCCTGTAGAGCAGCCTACATTCCTAGGCTTGATCATTTGCACAGAACAAGAGGGGGATAGAAGAAGAGGAAGAGGCATATTGAGAAGAAACGGACGAGGACGGGCGTTATGTTGAAGAGGGAGATGACTCTAATGATGATGGACTCGACTTCGATGCATATGATGAAGCATACCGTACTTTTTCTGATGATGATTGAAGAGTCTTGACTCTTGAGTCTTCGAGTGTGTATTTTCTTTTTCTTATTTTCTACTCTTATGTGTATGCCTGTATCCTTATATGGAACTATGGATTATGGAATGGTATATGGATTAAGGGGTATGGACTATGGAGTAGGGTTTATGGATGATGTCTGTATTATTTTTATATTTTATTTTTGGTTGTGCTAGTAGTCTATTACAATGGTTAGCAACTTTGGATTATGGGATTTTTTAGTACTCTATAATGTGTTAATGTGCTATTTCCATATTATCATATTTGTGTTAAATGGTATAGCCTGATAGTTGTAAATTCGTAATTTCGTACTCGTATTCCCTTGGCTGCCCCTCTTCTTCAACCCAGGCTGCCTAGAAATCTGGCGCCTGCCTAGGCGCTGGCTGCCCAGACCGCCTAGGTGCGCACATCGTTTTTGGACCATTTCTTTATGTCATAAAAACTTCTTGTCAATCTTATGTGAAATTTCATCATTGAACCTATTTCGAGGTTCACAATCCAATCATTTCAGATTTTTGAGATTCTAATTATCATATTCAACATGCATCCAAAACTTTAAGAGCTGGGATCTCCTAAATCCAAACTCGAAGCCCAAAACTGCTTTGGGGGTTTCAATTAGGGTTTTTCAGGAAGCTTTGATAAGGATTAGAGGTGCTGATTTGCATCGAGAGCAAAGATCAGGCAAATTAGGAGTTTGGCTCAAAATTTTGGTTAAGTTTTATTATTTTTTTTGTTTCAGTTTAAATTCATAAAACTACTTTAGTTTTTGATAATATCATTTGACATAGCATTATTTTAGTTATTCTTGCATTTTTTGTGTAATTGTCACAATAGTGTAATATACAATTTATTTTCCAATCATTTCATATATAGAGGAACTTTTTACATGTACACAGAAGTTTATGCATTTATAATGATGGTTTTGTTTTTAATATGATGATATAGATTATATATTTTGAATGGTTTGTTTATACATCCACTGTGCTTGGACTATTTAAAACTAAAAGTGGTAATTTTCTTTTCAAAAATTCAATGGATCAAATTTTTTCCAGCTTTGATGCATAAAAAAAAGTTCTTGTTTAAATTTGAACTTATATAAAAGAGTTTTTTCAAGCATTGATTGCAATGATGATATTATTTTGTTTAATTTTATTTTTTATGCATCTATCGTACGTTGATTGGTTTAGTGGTACTCTTGGTTGGATGTGTCTCTGTGCTTCCTTTTGTCAGTTTAGGAAATGACAAGGGAGGATCCAGTATAGTAGAATGTGATGAAACTGCCAGAGAAGGGTAAGGGGTGGATGAAGTGAGGACTTTATGGGAAGCCTGTGATGATCAATATTGATCACCTAAAACATCACCTCGCCCACATTCAAGGTGATGAGGAGGCTTATTTAAGTAGGCTTCCGCGAGTGAGGGAGGAGACAAAGCGATTTATCATGATTTCAAGGGGAAAGAAGGTGCAGAGACAGATGGTGACTCTGGAGATTGGGAGTGAGTATTATGCTTCTTCTTGAGAGGAAGAGGAGGCAGAGTTTGTAGCGCAAATGGGGATGGCACTGAGGGCTGGTGTGGAAGACATGCATAGACAATAGGCCTTTATAGATTATATGTTTGCAAGTCAGGCAGGAGCCTCAAGTAATCGTCCTCTGCCTCTCGAACCTGTAGTACCTGGTGTGGGGCAGTGTGGGCCGGAACACTTCAAGTTGTCCACCATTCGAAGACCATTTACTACGTCTTGACCTTCTACTACTTCCTGGCCTTCTCAACCCCAACTTGCTAGGCCTACTAAAAGTCAAATTGACCCGTCACTTCACAAACCCCTATATGAGGTAAAGACCTTTAGTCCACGTGGGAGGGGAAATGAATTGCACAAAATTTTAAGTACAGTTTGTGCAATTCATTTCCCCCTGGCCTTCTTAAAATTTTGTGCAATGCAAGGAAATCTGACAATAATATTCAATATAAGGCAAGTAGGGTCGGGATTCAAGGGCCCAACTTCTGGAGAGCTTGCAGACCCTTGCTTTGATGTGGAGGTGGTTATTCCTCAATAATTACAAGCAGATGTGTCCTAAGATTGGAATTAGCATTATGTCTAATGGTTGGAAGGATAGGTCAGGGAAGCATTTTGTGAATTGCTTGGTGTATCGTTGGAGAGGGATATTCTTCAACGGTATTGTAGATCTCTCTCAAGAAAAGTGGACTAGAAAGAGTTTGTTTAAATGGCTTGATAAAGTAGTGGACGAGATTAGGAGGAAAATAGTTAATGGAATCCACCTACCAAGGGGTCAATTCCTCTCCAAAATCCCAATCCTTCACTCTGGGTAAGGTATCTTGCTGCCCTACGAATCTTAAATATTGGAATCTTGATTCTTCCTTGTAAGGATGTAGATCATGAGTTACACAGGATTCAGATTTCCTTGCATTATAGTATTATATAGTAGTACAGTATAGCAATGTGGTGTTGTATAGTGGTATAGTATAACAGTATGGTATAGTATAGCAGTGTGTTATATTTATAATATTCTATGACATATACTATATATTGTATATGAGCATATATAAGCATAGTAGAATGTAGTACATGGCAAATAATTATATTGTAGTAAAGCAGTATAGGATTGTGTAACAATGTGATATAATATAGTTGTATATACTTTACTGCTATACTAGTTAACTTTTCTCAAGGGTTCAATTTTTAACTAGATGGAGCTCGCTTTTGTATAAGTTGTCATTTGATCCCCTTGGATTCGCTACCATGAGGAACTTTCCGTTAGTTGCGATCCCCTACTCCTGATTTCTATCCTAGTAACTTTGGGGAGGAAAATGTAGCTAAGGACATCAGAGATATTGCAAAGAGCTATGTTAAAGCAAGGAGGTTGCTAAGGAATAAGAGGTAGAATTGATTTTGGAGCCCTTGGGCTACTCACTATGCAGACCTATAGTAAGAAACCATCATTGAATTGAAGGTAGTAAGTCTAGGTTGAGCAAGGGAAAGATATTATGTTATTCAGATACAATCATTCCTCCATCCTTAATGCGACAACATTGTCATGAGAAGCTTTGCTACAACTAGGTTTATAACCTCATAGATGAGGAAGTTTGTTGCTACTGATTCTTCTTTACTTTGTAGTATGTGGCAGGAGTTGGCCGACAATCCGATGTGTAAACCGGCCTGTAAGTAGATGGAGGGAAACACAGAGTTTGTGGAAGAAAAATGAATTTTTGGGTTCTTGGCAGGATTGAACCAAGAATCTGAATTAGTTAGGGTTACTTGGTAGGGATACTCGTCCATCACTTAACCAGGTATATTCCTTTGTCTAGAGAGAAAATTCAAAAACATTTCATGCTGCCTAGTCAAGTACTTGACCGATTTGCCCTTCTTTCAGCCTCATTACGCCTTAGAAACAATAAGAGGGGTGGAACTCAAAAATTTTGAAAAGGGGGGCAGAATCAAGGATATAAAGTGTAATCATTGTGGTAGAAATGGTCATACTAAGGAAACTTGCTGGGAACTAGTTCTTCGGCTAGCTAAATTTAATGGTCCATGGCAGTCTACTTCTCACAGGGCTTCATCCACTAGGAAACCTGCTACTGCTTGTACAGATCAGCCAAGTAAAAAATGCAATCCAATCTTCAGTTCCTACTCTAAAAGAGATGATAACAATCCCTAAAGAGGAGATTGAAAGTCTTTGCCGATTGTATGCATAGTTGGATGGCCCATCCACAACCTCTACTTCATCTTTTGCAAACTCAAGTACTCATGCTTTTGCTAATCATGTATCCCTTACTCTATCTGGACGGTCTTATATTATTGATTCTGACGCATCAGATCACATGACCGGTATGTCTTTCTATACTTGTCGTTCTGGTAGGGATAGTTAAGATTGCTAATGGATCTTTTTCCGCTAGTGCAGGAAAAGGAATTGTCGATGTTTCTCAAATGTCATTTTCATCAATTCTTCATGTTCCCATCTTTGCTACAAACTTAATGTATGCCAGTAACATTACCAAGAGTTTGAATTGTAGCGCGACATTCTTTTCTTCACATTGTGTGATTTTCAGGATTAGACACTAGCTAAGATAATTGATAGTGGTCATGAAGCTAGTGGTCCCTCGACTCGGCAACAGCTACCTCTCAATCCTACAGTCCAGTTCCATGTTAATAAAGATCAGATTTGGCAGTGGCATCTCCAATCTGTCATTCATCTTTTTAGCTGATAAAAGTTTTGTTTTTAAGTTGTTTATCTCTACTAGTGTCTTTGAGTTTCGATGTGAGGTTTGTAAGCTGTCAAAAAATTGTAGAAACTCTTATTTACTAAGCACTAATAAGAGCAAGGCTCCTTTTTCTATTCTTCATTCTGATATTTGGGGCCCTTCTCCTATTACATCTTGTTTTGACTATTGCTATTTTGTTTGTTTTGTGGATGATTATTCTTCATGTACCTAGAACTACCTTATAAAAACCGAAGATAAAATTCCAAATGTCTTTAAGGTCTTTCATAAGATGATTCTCACTCAATTTCATACAAAAATTAAAGTACTTCGATCTGCTTAAGGTGGAGAGAAATTTAATAGAGACTTATAGCCCTCTTTGGATGAACATGGAATAATACATCATCATTCTTACACTTGTACATCATAACAAAGGTGTTTCTAAAAGAAAAATTAGACATCTTTTAGAAGTGAATCATGCTGTCCTCTTGGGTATGAATGTAATTCTAGTCCGAAGATGTGCACGCGACATCTTATCTTATTAATTGGATGCCATCTAATGTTTTAGACTATACGTTTCCATATAAACTTCTGTCCTGATCGTCCATTATTCATTGTTCCCCTTAAAGTTTTTGGTTATGTTTGCTTTGCTCATGTTCTACTTTCCTGCCATACTAAATGGGATCTAAAATTTATAAAATATATTTTTCTTGGTTATTCATATCACAAAATGGTTACAAATGTTATAATCTGGTGTCAAGAAAGAAAATCGTTTCAATAGATGTACCATTTTTCGGTCCATTCCCTTTTTTCCCACCTCGCTTCGATGGGAGAATAGTGTGTGGAAGAGAATTAAAAGTCTATACTCGATGGAAACAGAAGGTGGAGATCATCACAGCTAACAGACCTTCATGCCAATTGTATACCTCTGATCCAGGTAATATTTGCAGACCCCATTGTGACAATTCAGATATACCTATTGTTTTACACAAAGGTAGATGAAGTTGCACAACACATCCGATTAGCCATTTTTTCTTATGAATTCATGTTTCCATCCTATCATGTTTTTTTGTCCTATGTCTCTTTTGTTTCTATTCCATCCAGTGTTACAGAAGCTTTAGCTCATCCCAAGTGAAAAGAGGCTATGTGTCAGGAGATAATGGTATCAATGAAGTATGGTACTCGGGAACTGGCAGACCCTCCTAAAGGGAAAAAGCTGGTTGGTGGCAAATGGGTTTACACCATGATACATAAGGATGATGGTACAATTGACAAATATTAGGCACCATTAGTTGCTTAGGGGTTCACTCAGATTTATGGAATAAACGATCAGGAGACATTAGCTTCTGTGGCGAGGATGCAGCTAACATGAAGTGACCGTCACATCAACTAGACGTCAAGAATGTAGTCCTTCATGGGGAATTCCAGGAAGAAGTGTACATGGTTCCTCCACTTGGATTCGCGGCTCATAAATATGAGAGAAAGGTGTGTAGGCTGAGAAAGGCCATTTATGGACTAAAGTAATCCCCTTGAGCCTGGTTTGAAAGGTTTGGTGGTGCTGTCCAAAGATTCGGGTATACTTGAAGTCATTCCAATCATGCTTTATTTGTGAGACATACCAAGGTCAACACCATTGCCTTTGTTGTCTATGTGAATGATATTGTTGTGACAGGTAATTGTCCTAAGGAAATTCAACAACTCATGAGTTTATTGGATAGGGAATTTGAAGTTAAGGATCTAAGAGAGGAATTTTTATTTCTCGAAGAAACAAGGAATCTTGGGTCAAAGCCAGTTGATATGCTTACAGAATACAACCACAAACTTGATGACAAAAGGGGTGAAGTAGCTAAAGATGTAGATAGGTTTTTAAGGTTAGTAGGTAAATTGATATACCTCTCTCACACACGCCCTTGTATTGCATATGCTATGAGTGTGATAAGTCAATTCATGCATGCTTCTACAACTCACCTTGAAGCTTCTTAAAAAATTCTTAGATATTTAAAATTGTCACCAGGTATAGGACTGTCGTTTGCTGACTGTATACCGGGATCAGGAAGATAATACTACATATGGAGATGAGAATCAAGAAGATTGGGAGTTGAAAACACTTAAAATTAAAGAAAAGAAAAAATTATTTTGGTTTGAAAAAACTATTTTTTATTTTTCTTTTCGACTATCAATGATGAAATTGACCATTTTGATATATAGAACATGATCAATTTGCAAGTGCTGTAAGAAATAGAATGTCCCAATATTTTTTCGTCCAAGTGATGGAAAACGTTTAATATCTTTCACATATCCTCTCAGTTTGTCAGTTTTTGGGAAATGATACAACAAAAAATGTCTTTATGCGGTATGAAAGAATCATGGGCATCTAGGAGTTGAGGCTTATACAAATGCAGTTTTGGATGGTTCTACTATGGACCAGAGATTGACATCAGGTTATTGTGCATTGGTTGGAGATAACTTTCTGACTTGGAGGAGTACAAATTAGGAAGTTGTAGCCCTTTCAAGTGCTGAAACAGAGTATCAATCCATGGCTTTTGGAGCATGTGAGTTGTTCTGGTTAAAAATCCAATTAAGAGATCTGAGTTTTCTTATAAAGGGATCAATGTCTCTGTATTGTTATAACAAAGCAGCCATTATTGTAGTTCACATTCTGGTTGAGTATTATCGAACCATGCATATAGAGGTAGATGGACATTTTATTAGAGAAAGAGTTGCTACTAGAGAAATTTGTCTTCCTTATGTGAAGGCAAAAGATCAGTTTGCAAATATTCTAAGAAAGGCCATTGGGAAACCTCAGCTACTATTTATCTTAGACAAGTTAGGCATGATTGACATGTATGCACCATCTTGAGGAGTGTTGTGAAAGTGAATATTGGCTCCTAGTTTTCTTTTGATTCTATTTTACGTCCCTAAGGACATATTTGTCCATCTATTCTCGAAAAGAGCGCTTTTGTACTTAATTTCATAATTAATATAATACTTAGAAAGGTGCGTGGGGCTTTGATTTTGACCTCACGTGACCTTTCTTAGCTTTCTTCTCTCGAAGTATCTCTTCTTCCTCTATTTCTTTCTAACGAAGCCTTTGATCTCTCGCTCACTATTATCTCCTTCTCCCTCTTTGCTCCTTGGTTGCTTTTGTATTTCTTACTCTTAACTAATCTGAGAAGAATCTTTGTACATTGGTTAGAGAGAGACAAGCTTTGCATACGATCTCTTTGTGCTGGTCATAATGTCTTTATCACACACCCTATTGAATAGCCGATTCCAATTAGTCGGGAAAAGGCTTCGATGATGATGATGATGATACGTCTTGTTGAACACATCTTGGTGAGCAAGATGTTTACTATGAGAGCCGTCCAAAATGGGGCAGTTCCATCTTGTTTTCTACTTTCTTGTGGTCTCCCCCTGAGATCAGGTAGGTTAAGTACTCATGTACTAAGGCGATGAGTTGCCATCATTTTACATGATTGTCATTATTGCATACATAACTAGAACATAGCAACTACGAAACTTAGATTGATTCCAACAAATATAAGTAACTGCTCCTGAAATTCTAATCATTAGCTGTTGTTGGACTGTTTAAAGTGAGGTAAGTTCATGGCTGATTCATTGAAATTAGCGGCCATTTAAAACAATTGAAATAGTCGAGTATAAAGCTTTTCACCTCTAAATCCCACCAACAGTAGAAATAGTCAATATTTTAATCTTGAGATTGTTTTGGATTTACAATTGGAGAAAGTTTATATAAGGTGTCACCCATATACTGTAGAAGTAAGGTGCACCTCAAAAACCCACAAAAATATATTTTTCTGACTCTAGAAAAACCTCCAATTGATCATATTGACCGCTAGATGTATGGATATGAAAAAAATTGATTTCAAGTATTGAAAATAGTGCATCTTGTAGCACATTATCTGGAGCGTCCATTTTCAAAATTTTAAAGTATTCATAGGTATACTCAATCTGCACCATTTTTAAAGCTTTTAAGTTCACGAAAACCATTTTTTAGGTCATCACAATGTTATCCTGCACCAAAACTACTTCTTTTAGCAGAACTTAACGCCGCGCGTTATTTGGATTGTTTAAGGTTGACACCTTATACAAACCACTCCATTTAGAATTTATTATCAGTTCAACTTGGGCATATTGTGGAGGGAAATACATGTTAACTTTTACATTCTGCAATTTTCCATGGATATTCATGGTATATTTTGTGGTTCCTTGTAAGTGGACAGATATGACTTGGGGCTAATCCGTTACAATTTGCTTATCCTCTATTGTAGGTCTAAGGTCACTTTATATGCTCATTTCCAGAAGCATGTCAGAGCTAGAATATCTACAGGTGGCCTCGAAATACCTCTAATTTCACTCTACTATTGGCTTACTTGACTTGGTGTCATTTAAATTGTTAATTAAGTGTTTTTCTTTGTCAATCATTAATTTCAACGTGTTACTTCCTACTGTCATCCATTCTTTTCTTATCCTTCCTTGTTTTCTTTTTTCTTGTTTTTTGTTTGTTTGTTTGTATATATGTGTATCATTTTAGTTGGGAGAAGGCTCGGATGATGATGATGATGATATGTGTATCATTTTGTAGCCCTTTGAGATACTAACCACAAACAACCATCCGTATTATAGAATGACATGTCATCACTTATCTCCAAGCTGTACAACTTCTATAAACTGTACTTTTTCCCATCTTAATCTTAATTGTCTCTGTTTATTTTTGTGTTAAGCAAAAGCAAGGAATCTCTCCTTTAGGATTTGAATACTTTAACTCAAAATTCTAAAAACTGGGGTAGCCATCGGACTATATCTCATGGACAAATAAATGCTTCTTTGAGTTTTATAAAAACTGGATTGGCCATTGTCGAACAGTGGTTTCCAATTCACAGGTTTAAAAGAAAAACTAGGGAAATAGAACTGCTATTGATTGCCTTGAATCTATGCAGACAAAGTTATGCTGATGCTTGAAAGTGTGCCTCAGTGAATCATTGAAAACTTCGAAGTGCGTTGAATGTCACTAGTACAATATACAGTATTTCCTATCAAATGTATGGGCATAGTTGGGTTCTCAATTTCCCTCACATTGTATAAGTTTGTGATTCACTATATAGGGAAGGAAAATTGTTTGCTCCTTCATATTCCACTTCTTCACAAGATATCCGTAGTGTGAATTCTCTAAGAGAGTGATACCTCATAACTTCAAGCTCAATTGTAATCTGGGAGCTTGCTTCAATTAGATTTGCTTCATAAGTGTAGGCTCCTTCTAGTAAACTAGGAACCCTGGGTAAAGCATCACAATCCTTATCATGTATCCTCATGCAAGTAAATATTCTTTTTGTCAATTGCCATAGGGCCAACCTTTTATTGTAGCGATTGCAACTGGAACCATCAGTTTACCACCATGAAGTTTACTTTATTGTGTAGTCTGTCTTGTGTTCTGTTCTTTCATCATTCACTTTCACTCTTTTATATATTGGAGGGGTATGAAAGCTATTTATAGCTAGGGTTGGGGTTTCATACCCCTGATTAGTAAAATAGAGAGGGAAGAACCTTTACTTCGTTCGCATGTTCTCCTGCTGGCTAAGTAAGTCTGGGTTTGTGTGGTTTGTGTTGTTATGTTTGTTTTCTTTCTCTGTGTAAGTTTTAGACCTAAGTGTCCTAATTATATTTGTATGGGCAATTTTGTCCACATCATAAATTTCAGTAAAATATAAGGCTAAGAAGTGCGTGACGGTGGGTAGAACCTCATGTATTTCTCTTTCCTCTCATGTTTCTCATATTTTTCTTTCACCTCTTCTCTCTTCTTGTTCTCTTTCTTTTTCTCTTTTCTCTCTATATTATCTGACATGGTATTAGAGCTAATCCTTTTTAATTCTTGAATCATTTCTTTCTTGAATTCTTTGTCTTTTCATCTTCCCCTTTCCTTTTCTGAGAGAGGAATCATGACCTTCCCCTTTCTTCCTTTTCTTTTTAATCATAAAACTGTAGTAACGTGCTATAGTACTGTGTTACAATGCCGTACTACAATAATAGGCTACAGTGCTTTGCTACTATACTGTGCTACAGTAACGTGCTATAATACCGTGCTAGAGTATCGTCCTTGCGGATCAAGATTTAAAAAGAGATCATGATCTAGTTTCAATGTTGGTAATATGGTGATGCTTAGATGTGTTCAATGTGGTGTTGCCCTAATTTGTTCAAGTGTGAGAATGTGACCGGATCTGAATGATAAGTATCTCTCACTATTTTAAATTGTTTTTACATTGTACTAGGTTTGTGTGAGTGACTGAAATTGGCCAATCTGGGTTGTCCTTCTCCTTTATATTTTATGCTTATGGAAATTAAACCTGAAATCCTTGGTCTTCTAGAAACTGTGGGGATACAAATCACCTCTGTAAAACTAAATAATTTCAATTATGTTGTATGGGCTTAATCTATCAAAGTATCCCTAGGTGCAAGGGGTAAACTGAACTATTTGACTGAGGACAAGCCTAGTAATTTTGATAGTAGATATGGAGAGTGGATGAGAGAATTACATAATCATGACCTGGTTGTGTAGTATGAAGCTCCAAATAAGTGGTAATGTGATGTTTCTTGATACAACTAAGGAAAATTGGGACACTTTGAAAGAAACATATTCATCAGATAAAAATATCTCTCGAAAAAATGTTTCTATTCCAACAAGGTAAATAAGAGTGTGAATGAGTATTGTAATACCCCCAGGGGTATGTGGGAAGAGCTAAATCTATATCAGCCTATAGCTGGTGATGTGGATTATAGAAGAGGCAGCGTTAAGAATTTAGTGTTGTTAAATTTTTATCAGGCCTTGATCTTGAATACCATTCTGTATGTGGACAAATCTTGACAAGCAGTGAACTCTCATCTCTTGCTAATGTTTACTCGTGCATTCAATGAGTCAATATATCTGCTCCTTCTGACTCAAATAGTAGTGATGGATCAGCATTGAATACAGTTATAGGGACAGGTGATGGAGGCAGAGGTCGGGGACATGGTCATGACTCAGGAAGAGGCGGAGCTAGAGGTCATGGTGGCAAGGGTCGAGGAACTTGCAAGTGTACACATTGTGGCCGTACAAATCATACGGTTGATAAGTGTTCAGACAAGGTTGGTAAGCCTGCTTGGGCAAACCAAGTTACCTACACATCTGAGAGTGATGGGCCTTATCTGAGAATACTCAATGATCACCAACAACAGTCTGATTCCATTGGTAACCTTGTTGTTGTTTCCAAAGAAGAATATATTTAAACAAGTAGAACAGTCTATGGTTCCCTCTACCTCTCGTACTGCCACCCTTACAAATTTAGGTACTTATGTGCTTCTTGCCTCTTAGAAACCTGCTCCATGGGTTATCGACTCAAGACAATCTGATCACGTGACTAGAGAGTGCTACGTTTTTGTTTCTCTAAATATGTGCATTCCTAATTCTTCTGTTAAATTATTTGGCAAGTGTGGGGGCTCGTTTGGAATAGGGCCCCCCACATGGTGGCCCACTTTAGTGCGGTGTGAGGCTCACATGGGTCCCATTAGACCTACACCCCCCACCTGTTTAGCTCTCTCTCTCTTGGCTTGTAGCTCAAGGCTTCCAGAAGCCCAAGATTTGGAAAAGATTTTGAGAATATTTTGATTGAGAGAGAGAGGATTGGTTGAGTAAATTTTTAGTAAGTTATTCTATAACTTGAGAGTTTTGGTAACTATATCATATTTTCCTAAAATCAAATATTTGATTGGAATGAGTTAAACAAAACTGAGGGATAATGGTTCTAGAACCTTCTCTTTAATCGTGACGGCTGATTTAGGGAATGGTAGATGAGATCTTTTCACCCCACAGATCTCCTTAGATCGATTGTTAAGATCAAATCTCAAAAGATGGCAAACCCTTGACCTAGAAACCCTAGTTTGCAACTATAAATGCCCCTTAAGGGGATGGCCTCTCTCTCTCTCTCCTTCTCCTCCTCCCTAGGGCAGCATGTTCCCTCCCTCAATGTTCCTTCTCCTAGGGTTCTAAGGGGTGCCATGCTCCAAGTAAGACCACAGGGGTGGCACAGTTAAATTAGTGTGACTTAGGTAGAGGTTTCCCTATCCCATTGAAAGGACCTTGGCCATGCTCTCATGTTAGAATTTCGCATATTGTGTGAGACAAAGTGAATGACCTCCATCACGTGTGCCATTGGTGTTGAAGATTTGGAGTGGAGTGTAACAAGTCCTTGGAGCTAATCCTTGGCAAGGTATTCAGATATTTACGGTTCCAATTTTTTATGAGTCATTCTTGTGCATTGTCTTGATCTTAGTTGAACAAAAGTTCTTTGTAATGGAATGCAGGTAAGGATCCTAGAGTGTATTAGGTTTTATTTTTTTGAGTTTTGTAGTTTGGACAGCTATAAGTGTTCTCACCGGTATAAATAAATGAAAGCAAGAAAAATTTTTAACTCTAAGCTAGACCACATTGACATTTAGGCTTGTAACTGCAAATCTCATACTGGGAATTCTCATGGCTGCACACATTGTGATCTAATCATTTTGGAAATATCTTCCTAGAAAATTGAAAACCTTTTAATTCTTCAATCCTCCTCATTTCAAGTTTTCATCGGCCATCCAGATTAAATATTCTTGTTTACTATGATTCCACCTGGCATGAGAGCCCAGTCATGTGAAAATTGCATAGCATTGACTCTTATCCCAAAATCCAGTTCTTGAAATTCTCATGAACATTAGTCAGATTTGAGCAAGATTACAACCAATATGCCAAATATGATGTTTTGAACAAAAACAAGGAAAGTGGTGATCATATGAGAGACATGTTTGAGACTCAAATTCCTAATGCCGGAATCATTGACTTGCTTGCTCTGGTTTCAAAAACAATAACCCTTTTAGTGTCCAATAATTGATAGGTTAGATCTCCCAAATGTGGCTCTAGTGCCTTAGCCTCAATAATCAGAACAAGGGATTACATCCTTTTGATGCACATTTATATGTTAAAATGACAACAACCTACAGGAAGCACACCTTTCAAAAGATAATAATGCAAAGGAATTCCAAATTTCATATATTTATAAATGTGTGAGTACCCAGCAGATCAGTTTTTCTTGTTGCCAGAATAGAATGCTTATGTCATGGTATTTGCAATGTTAAACAGATTTATTGCATTCCATTTTACAGTTCTTCTGAAATTTACATTTGAGTACTGTAAACTTTAAATCATTATTGACATAAACTAGCATTTTGACATTAGATGCATAAACATTGCTTCATTGAACTCTCACTAGAATGAATATTAAGATGTTTCAAGGCTATTCGAGAGGGATCATGTCATCTCTAATGAAACGTATTTTGTTTCTTTTTTGTTTGGTTCCAATAGACTGTAATTTTGCTATTGGGAATCATAGTTAATGTAATTGTAAACCATTGAGTATTGCATCATCTGGCCTCTTCTTTTGGAAGCGGTTTTCCTTCCGACATCTGTTTTATACCTAATGAGTGTATCTAGTGAGACATTCTTTGCCTGTTTTTGCAGCCTTCCATAGGTGTTGTTCTGGGTTTCATTGGTAGCAAGATGATACTAGATTTCTTTGGTGGGTATCAATATTCCATTTTCATCGTGCTTCATTTTAATCGATATTAGACAATCATTGTCATGAAAATGTACAGCTATATGTATTTCTGTTTTTTGTGTGTACACTATGAATAGTTGAAAATAATATTGAGTAGCCACAAGAGTGTAAACAAGAGAAGAGAACAATTAGATAGGATCTAAAGAGAAAAGAGAAGAAAGAAGATAAAGAGGAAGAGGAGAGAGAGAGAGAGAGAGAGAGAGAGAGAGAGAGAGATAGATAGAGATGTGTGAGAGATAGAGAGAGAAGAGAACAGAAGAGAAGAGTGGCATGGTGGTCCAATGTGACCTCCATGCCTCTTATTTATATTACATTTAACCTAATTACATTCTATGGACAATACTGCCCTTACTTAGAGAAATAGGACAAATAAGTCCTAAACAAAAAAGACAGTTCTGCCCATCAAATACAATAAGCTTAACTATGTTATTTCTAACAGTCCCCCGCATGCTGTTGCATAGAAATCAACCATGCCCAGCTTGCTTGTGATATCATGTGTTCTGTCTCGTCCAACTACTTTATTAAAATATCTGCAATTTGATCTTTAGACTTTCACATGAGGAGTATGAAGATCTTGCAACAACCTTCTGATGAAGTGACAACCTACTTCAATGTGTTAAGTCCTTTCATGAAACACATGATTTTTGGTAATATGAATGACTGCTTCATTCAGTCAAAGGGAAGCGTAACTTTAACTCCCAAATAAAAAAGAACACTTTTGATCCACAGAACTTGCCCTTGCTGCCATATTTTGTTTCTAGCCAGTTGTAGATCATCTTTGTGTTTGGCAACCAGCCCAATCCACATTGTGTAAATAGCAACATCAGAATCCCTTGATTGAAAAATAATATCCCTTTCCCTGGATCAGATTTGAGATATCTTAATATTTAATACGCTGTATTAAGATGTGGTTTATGCCGTACATGCATAAATTTCCTGACTACGCTAAGCGCATAAGAGATGTTTGGTCAAGTGATCATGGGTATATATGTTTGCCCACTATTTGTTGATATTGATGAGGATCTTTAAGCAACTCTCCCTTTTTTCCATGAAGTTTATGGTTGATTTCTATAGGAGTATCCGCTGTTCTAGATCCCAACATCCCCGTTTGTTGTAACAAGTCTAACACATTTTTTTTTCGGGAGATGGCTTTCCCTTTCTTTGATCTTGCCACTTCAATTCCCAAAAAATACTGAAGAGGGACCTAAATATATTGCTTAAATAAGATTTAAGATCCTTAATGCCCTTGACATGATCCTTTTCACAACAAAATCATTTACATACACTATAAGGGTTGTTATTCCAGCACTATTTTTCTTCACAAAGAGCGTATGATTGGCTTCTTTTAAACCTAAACTTTTGCAGTGCCACACTGAATTTTTTAAACCATGCTTTAGGAGATTGTTTAAGTCCATTCCATATATTGCCTTCTTTAATTTGCACACCTATCATGTCTCCCCCTTAATCTGAAAACTAGTGCCATATAGATTTCTTTTTAAATATCTCCATGCAAGAATACTTTCTTTACATCTTGCTGGTAGAGTTGCCGAGATTTATTAGCAGCTAGTGAAAGAATGATCCTCTTGGCCATAGGAGCAAAAGTGTCTTGGTAGTTTATATCAGGAGTCCGAGTAAAACCTTTTGCAACCAATTTAGCTTTATACCTTTGAATGGTGCCATCAACATTGTATTTTATAGTAGATGTCCACTGACATCCTATGAACTTCTTCCTTTTACGAAGGTTGTTGATTTCCCGTGCGTTATTTGCTCAAGTGCTCGCCCTTGGCGCCTTTGCAACACAGGAGGGTACTCAAACAAAAGATAGAGCTGATTTGAAGGCATGATGAGAGGACACAGAATTATAGGATATCAAGTTTTCTATAGGATGTTGAGTGCAAGAACGTGTAACCTTGCGAATAAAAATAGGTAAGTGTATCTTAGGATTTTCTGAAAGGGCGGAAGAATTACCTGAGTTGGGAATAGTTCCTAATTTCGGGTTAGCATTTGAGGCATAGTTGTTTAGAACGTTGGGTTGTACCATTTTCTTCCTCTTGGTATATGTCTTCAGCTCCTTTGAATGCGCACTTTTCTCTTCAGATTAAAATGGTGTGGGAATAGGAAGGGCAACCACTAATGTGCTCTCTTCACTAAATTGTATCTTATTCTCCCCCTGAGGAGAGCACTCATGACTTATAGATGAGAAGTACGGAATAGATTAAAAGAAAGTAACAACCATGGAGACATAGCAGACGTTGTTAATAGGATCATTATACTTGTATCCCTTTTGATAAGATGGATATCTTAGGAAAATACATTTGAAAGCTTTAGCATCAAGCTTGTCCCTCTTTGGACCAAGGATGTGGACAAAACATACACAACCAAACACCATGGGAAGTGCAAGAAACATGGATGAGTCAGGATAAACAATTTCAGTGGGAGATTTTTTCTTAGGAACACGAGTGAGCATGTGATTTATTAAAAAGGCAGCAGTGAGAATTGCTTCAGAGCAGAAAATTTTTGGGACCTTCATTGCTAATAAAAGAACTCGGGTGACTTCAAACAAATGCCTGTTTTTCCTCTCAGCAATACCATTCTGTTGAGGTGTATATGGACACGTTGTTTGGAACTCAATCCCATTATCAAGAAGATGATCTTTGAGTTGATTTGACACACACTCACCCCCATTGTTGCAACGGAATATTTTAATTTCTGCATCGCACTGAGGTTTAACCATTTTGTGATAAACTTGGAATAGATTGGCAACTTCATCTTTGTGTTTCATTAGATAGATAGTTGTGAGCAATCATCCACAACAAAGAAACGGAATCCAAGCAGAGGGGCAGCTGAAGAAGGACCCCACATATCAGAGTGTATAAGAGAGAATGGGACATCACTCATTTTGTTAATACTAATAGAAATGAAGTTTTACAATGTTTTGACAACTCACAGATGTCACCTTGCAATTGAACTGACCAAGAGAAAAACGTTTTGGAAAATAAAAAACGCAAAGTAAAATATGCATGACCAAGGCGGGTATGCCACAAATACACTCTTTATTTATTAGCAATCGAAGATGTAGTTGCAACAGTCAAGGCTCAATCAGGAGTCTCCAAAAGGTACAACCCTCCATTTTCACGATGATGCCCCAATGTCTTCCCCATCATCAAGTCCTAGAATACATAATGAGAAGGGAAAAGCTTATACTGCAATCTAAGGTCTTTGTGAGATTACTGATTGATAGGAGGTTACTAAAAAGATTGGGAACATGCAAGGTGGATGACAAGTTAACAGAAGGAGTAACGTATATAGATCCCCTTCCCGTGATTGGAAAACCATATGCTATTTTAACATATACATGCCTAGAACAAGGAATATAAGAGGAGAATAAATCAGCCATACCCATCATATGTCCAGTAGCTCCAGAGTCAATAATCCAAGGGGTTTCAGATTTATTTATATAGACATAATGGGCTGATGCAGATGCAATATGAGACTTAGAGGAAGGAGGATCTCAAATGGAGTCTTGCTGCTTGAGATCTAGGAGCTATCTTTTAGGAATAGTTACGAACTCTTCTTCAAGTTCAAAGAAGGTAGTAGCTTTCTGCCCTTGAATAGCTGAGTGCAGCACTGTCATTGATAGTTGCTGCCTGAGAAAAGTTTTTCCTTGGGCATCCAACCAGATCCCAACATATATCCAACGTGTGTGGAGTCGTCCCACAACGGGTGCACTTCAATTTGCCATTCTCATTAAATGTGGGGCTTTTGTGGCCACATCCACCACCACGGCCTCCACCCTGGTTCCAAAAACTTCCTCCACCTCGATTACCACTAGAACTTGAGAATAGGGCAGATCATTTTCAGTTTCACCTATAGATGAGTTTTTCATGCTGAAGAAGGGAGAAAATAGTACCAAGTGATGGAAACATCTCTCCACCAAGAACATTGCCCTAAATGATTCATATTCCACATTAACTCCCCTCAAAAGATTGAAAATCTTCCTTTGTTCTATTCCCTCTCTTTGCTCCTTTGCACAAGATGAACATTGTATGGGCTGGTGATGGCTTATTTCATCCCAAAAACAACAAAGATGAGCATAATAGTCTCCCATTGACAAGTCACCTTGTTTAAAATGATTGATTTGCTGCTTCAATTCCTGAAGCCTCACAATATTATTTTTTTGGGAATAGACCTTAGAAACTGCATCCCATAATTTCATAGCGATATTGCAGTTCATAAAGGTGCAACTTTGATTGGGTTACATAGAAGACAATATCCAATTCATAATTCCGATATCATCAGCCTTAGTCTGCATATTTAGCATCCTTGAGATCTAGTTTTTCCACACGGCCATCAATATAACCCAATTCTTTTTTTCCACCAAGAAATATTTTGACTGACTTGGCCCATTTTAAATAATTTATGCCATCAAATTCAACTGTGGTGATTGGGGTCAAAGAGGCTCTATATTTGATGTTTGTAGAGACATTCTCTATTATAGTTGAGATCGGGTTACACCCTCAAAACTGAGATCAGGTTACACCCTCAGATTTGATCACGGTCTATTTTTCTTGGAAAAAAAATAAAAATAAAATAGCACTATCAATATTTCCTTGATTGAGGTATACAAACCCTAATCCATCCAAAATCTGGGTTTCCTACCAAACACATTATTTGCATCTAGAAATCATAAAAATAACTCACCTCAATTGACATGGTCACTGCTGAAACAACAAAAATCTAGGCTTTTAGGGCATGATGGCATGATCTGACCTCAGGGATGATGTCAGCCCTAAACACTATTTCGACGCACCTTTTTGAGGATTAACCTTTTTCTAGCTTTGATAGCAACTTGAGAATAATCTTGAGTAACCGCAATATTGTAAAGAAGAGAAGAGAACAAGTAGATAAGAACTAGAGAGAGAGAAAGAAGAAACAAGATAAAGTGGAAGAGGAGAGAGAGAGAGAAGAAAGAAGATAAAGTGGAAGAGGAGAGAGAGAGAAGAGGTGACGAGGAGTGGTGTGGTGGTCCAATGTGACCTCCATGCCTCTTATTTATATTATGTTTAACCGATTACAATCTATGGACAGTACTGCCCTTAGAGAAATAGGACAAATAAGCCTTAATCAAAGATAAAAGACGGTTCTGCCCATCGAACACAATAATGCTTAATTATTTTATTTCCAACATGAATGACATTATAGTGTCTTTGTTTTGCATCTATACAAGAAGGAAATATTCCTTGGTCATTGTTTTCTCCATTCATGCTGCAGGGTATCATATATCAACTGAGGCTTCCCTAGGTTTTGTGGCCACCGCTCTCAGTGCAGGTGTGATTTTAAGTCTTATTAAAAAGTCCGACTAGGTAGTTTTCCTTATGAAGATCATTAGCAGCATAACTAACAGAGATTGGAGGATAAAGCCATGAGATATCCAATGAAGAGCCAAAATTGTTAGACCTTCTCAAAACCAAGGTCAAATGCTTGAGTTCTATTCAAGGTTGCAAAGCTTATTGGAGTTGGTCTACATCTTCCGAAGTTATATCAGCTTCAGATGCTTATTTTTGTGCTGGAGAGTCCTCTGAAGCCATGCCAAGTTGCTCAAGATCTTTCAGCATGGTAAAGGTTCATGTAAATTTTCATTCACTGTCCCCTTTGTTTTGATCGGTAAAATATCCCATCCTTTTACATCAAAGCTTGAGTTCTCTATATGTATGATTTCTACCATTACCCTTTCAATCATGGAGTCTGTTTTTGGATGGTATATACATGAGGCAGCCTGTAATGTAGATGTTTCACCCGAGCCACTTAGATGAGACCATCTTATTGAGCCGATCTTGGACAGAGTTAAACTTTACTCTCTCATTTATGTACTAATACGTAGTTCATGGATACGTTAATGGTTAAGATCCTAATCTATGGCATATGTTGACAAGGACTCAAATGTCAGTATTTTGCTCCTTCTAGTGTGTTAGCTGTGGCGAGGGCTGCATTTTGCCCTCTTCAAGCATGATCTACTTTGTTCATTGGTTATGATTTATGGGATTTTGCAATGTAAAATTTTTACCTTCTTTGCATCTCATTCAACTTATGGTGAGGCTTCCCGATTCCAGTGGTCATTTATTCGATACCTCCTAAAGAGCGGGAACTGCCATTCTAACCAAGTTTATGTTTGTGAGGGACAGATAATTTTTTTGCATGGAAGGGGCGGATTCTACACTTGGGTTTCCACCCCCGCATAACAAACGTAGGAGTGCAAGTTGACGGAACTGGGATCTTTCGCTTCCCAAAAGTATTGTAAGTCAAACATAAGGCACATTTATCCAGTAAGAATTTTCAGAAAGTTCTCACTCACTGCTTTCTTAAATGTCACAAGTGAAACGGCTTTCTCAAGCCATTTTGACAAGTTTCTATTTTTATAAGATTGGTTCTTAGCGTGTGAATGTTAGGAGTATCTACGTTTGGGAAAACAAAAAAAACTAGTATTTATCAACATTTACTTTGATAAAATTTCTATTTCTATAAAATGGTTGGTGAGTTTTACACGGAAAGCAGTATGGTGCACATCAATTACCAGAAGTGAATAATCTAATACTTTTCAATTGCCAAACACTTTCTTTTATAAAACTACATATTTTACTAAGGAAAAAGTTTATATAGAGCTGAGGCTCTAAACAATCAAATTTGAGACCACCTCAAAAATTTCATTAGAAGAGGTTGTTTTGATGTTCAAATATTTTTTTAAATTGATCATCTCAACATCAAGATGCATGGACATGAGAAAAAAAATGCATTTCAAATTTTGGAAATAGTATATTTTGTAACACATATTTGGACGGTCAATATTTAAGATTTTCAAGTTTTTATAGATCTGTCGATCTACATTATTTTTGACGCTTTAAACTTTATAAATAAATATAAAAATATTGCTTTTTGCTATCACAAAGATTTCTAGTGTTGAAACCACATTTATCAACATTATTTGAAGGTAGGCTCTAATTTGATTGTTTAGAGCCTAGGCTCTATACAAACTGCACCTTATATAAGGTTGCAACTTTCAAATGTAGAATTATAGATGTGCCTAAAAAATCCAATTGGAAAAGGTTGTTTTAATGTTGAAAAATCTTTTAATTAATCATCTCGACGTCTAGATATATGAATATAAATAAAATAAAATAAAAAAGATTATGAGTTGCAGAAATAGTGTATTTTGTAACACATCATCTAAACCGTCCATTTTCAAGATTTTCATATGTTTATAGATCTATTGGATTTTAACCATTTTTGGAGTTTAAAATTTTATAATTAGGAATAAAAATAGATTTTCAAAGTTGCAATCGTATAGAAACCACACCTTTTACAAAAAAAATCCAAATATAATTATATTTTACGATATTATTTACTCTTTCTCTTCATTGTAGTTTAATTTCCAAATATCAAACATGGAGCGTTCTTGATTTCTCGGTTCAAGAGCGCATTTTTTATGTTTTTTGAATGTTTATTACGAAGTCTTTAGTTTACCTCTTATTAGGGGTCATTTGCCAGCCAAAAATTTCGTTGCAAAAACACAACATTTCTGGAATATTGTAGTATTTCCCAGTTTGACAATGAGAAATACAACAGTGAAAAAAAGTCCAGATTTCTCAAAAATGAGAACACCACACTTACTCATAGAAGAGTGAATTACCCACAAAATTGGAAATGCGATTTCCCTTTTTTGTTTGGACTTTTTTGTTGTTTTGAAAATCTGTACAAAACTTCGAGTAGTTTTACTTTTTCGGAAATTAGATCAAAATGAAATTCGGAGGGCATGTGTGCCAAATTGGGAAATTTTATAAACGTATCAAGAAATAATTTATATAAAAATAAAAATCACCAAACTATCCCTCAAATTTTCATCGGTAAATAGGTCGCTTTATTTTGTGCATAAAGTTTTTTAATATTTTTTTTTATATGGATGTGAGTTATTTAGATATATAGATGTCCAAAATTTCATATCCAACCAATATGCACAAAAATTTAAAATCAAAATACTCGGACATGCTTTGAATCATCCAATCAAGATCTGACGGTTGACATCGGAAATATATTACATAATCTATGATGCGGAATTTTAGGGGTTTTTTGGTTATTCTTAAAAATATTTATATTTTTTATATGTAACATAGAAGCTCAGAATTTTAGCTCAATCTAGTGCATACAAAATAAATAAATAAATCAATTGAAATACTCAAATATGCTCTTGGCTGTATTTTGATTATTATATTTGGCCAAATTATTTTTTGTACTTTTTTTGCAGCTTCCTAAGGGTGAGAAGAATAGAAGTCCAAATTTTGGCTCAGTTTGATGTTTAGAAAAATTAAAATAAAATTGAGTACTTAGACATGCTCGTACCCTATTCAGATGTTTTCTCTTTCTATGTGATGCATGCCTATTTCACTTGACTTACCATGATAGCTATGATTTTGAAATTCCATTCATTTAAAAAACATCGCGATTTCATTAACGAAAACTTGAATGAACAATTAAAATAGGCTAATTTTCAGACTACTACTTTTCATAAAATTGAATCACAACTATAGGCATGAAAATTTTGATGGACCAAATACTGTGTTGTAAAATGCACTATTTTGAGGACTTGAAATCTTTTTTTTCTTCATATCCACACATCTTGATATCGAAATGATCAATTAAATTTTTTTTCAACCTTAAAACAGCCTTTTACGAAGGAGTTTTTAGGTGCATTGAGATTCTAATTTTTAAAGTGTCAACCTTATATAGATTGTTTCCTTAAAGAAATACATGAGTTTGAACTTTTTTTAATTATTTTTTTGAGAAAAGAATTGAGTTCAACGAACATAATTTTCTTCAAACAAAATATGGGAGCATTCTTTGCTAAAAAAAAATGTTTGGGTTCGGCCAGGGTATGGCTAGGATATTTTGGGAAAATTTCAATGCCAACTAGGGACTTCGAGAATAGTATGTGCAAGATACTCACATTATGAATTAATTTATCATTGTACGCAACAAATTTGAAACTCTTATATACTCTTGTTTTGTAGATGGAGCAATTTTTCAATTATGTTATTTTTGTCATTATGAGAACTGTGATGTCATCCACATGAGTTTGATGTGTGGCATTTAATGCTCTAGTGGGTGATGTTACATATCATGTAGATGATATCACATTTATCCTAATGATCAAAAATATCTTTAATAGAAAAAGATTCATGTACAAAACAAATGTATAAATGTCCAAATTTTGTTGAGTAGAATGATAAATTACTCTTTAAAGCACTCGAACATAACATTTTTTTAATTCTTTAAAGTATATAAAATTTTATATAAATTCACCTTTTTTCTAACTTTCTGTCTATTCCATGTTTTCATTTATCCATTACCAAATCTTTTATGGAACCTTACGAGATCATAATAATGGAATGAAAGGTAAATATCCCTTTATTTTTTAGATATTTAAAAGATATTAACCACAAATTTTTAATTTTACATGAATGTCCGTTTTCCCTTTTTTACTTTCCTCAAAAGCCTTGGCTTATTTCTTTGTTGTCAGTTCAAACTTAGAATTTTTAAAAAATTATTTGTTTAAAAATTATGTCCACAATTCAGAGTTTTGAACTTTTAGCAAGAAAAAAGGGTAAAAGTTCACAAATTTTGTTTTGAAAATTCTTTTAATTTTAAGGTTACATTTGGAAGGCTAAGTTCAGAATTTTCTTTTTATTTTTTATATTTTATTATCAAAGTTTTCGGTACGGAACTTAGAGTTCTAAACATAACATTTAAATAAATAAATAAATAAGATTTTCGAAACTTGGAATTCATACATATGTTTTGCTAACATCTACATTCGAAATTTTAGGTTTCAGACATAATTTTTAAGTACAAATTTGTTCTGAACAGTTAGCAAAGGCATGATTTAGGAAAAGAGACCGGGCATAATGGGTTAGTGTTTTGACGATTTACAACCCTACGTGATCAAGGGCATTTTGGAAAAAATTGGAAAAGAAAAGGAAAATAAAATACATGCCCGTGAAATTGAAACATTTAAGAGACCTTTTTTAAATACCTGTAAATAAAAAATATTTTGAGAGGAAAAAATAGATTACGTTGATTTCCGCAATAATAATATCTCAACTGATTCATGGTATGCTTTTTCTTGAATGGACTATTCTAAAATAAGCTTATTTCATAAGCAAAAGATTTTCATTATATTCCACAAATATGTGGTTTTCCTTCTACCTATAATATGTATTTCTTATTTTTTCTGTTTCACCTGTATTCGCGTCCATTATTGGACTTTTAGACGCTGAATGTTACTTGTATTTAATTTATCGAAAAATGTCAAAAAAAAAAAAACCAAAATAATTGGAAAATCAAGAAAATCCTAATGCCTATTATCCTCAATCGAATCCGAATAAGGAAAAACTTTATATAAGGTTGCAACCTTATAATGTAGAGCTACGAATGCACCTAAAAAATCTATTGGAAAATGTAGTTCTGATGTTGAAAAACCTTTTGATTGATCATTTCGACATCGAGATGTATGACCATAAAAAATAAAAAGACCTTAAGTCTCAGAAAATAATGCATTTTACAACATATTATCTACACCGTCCATTTTCAAAATTTTCATATGTTTATTGATCTACTTGATTTTAATTATTTTTTAAATTTAAAATTTTATAATTAGATATAAAAATAGATTTTGAAATAATCCTAAAAATATTTTACATCAAAATTATGTCCTACGATAAAATTCGAAGGCGCACCCTACCTCTATAGCTACGGATGCATCCGTATGCCAGCCGAGTGCACCCTTGTAATAAATAATTGAACTTGAACGGTTGTTCCACGCAGAACTTGCTCATGAACCTCTGTCACGCCCTCCCTCCCTCTGGTCTGTGAGAAATCAAGGGAGAGGAGAGAGAAAGAGCGAAAGGAATGGCATTGCTCTCTTTGCTCTGGTACCGGTTCGGCTCCCTTTTCCTCTATTATCTCCAACAATTCCCTATGATTTTCTTTGATGGAGAGATTATTGTATTTGTTGCGGATGATTTGTTTATGAGCTATTTTTTGATATATATATATATATATATATATATAGGTGCAATGATCCAATGCAACAGTTGTATCATAGTATAATGTAACAACACTTCTAGCAAACTATGTAGAGAGAGTTTTTTTTTTAAGGTGGTGTTTATACAAGGTTGGAACCTTAAATGTAAAATTACGGTTGCACCTCAAAAATCTATAGGAAAATGTTGTTTTAATATTGAAAAACCCTCTAATTGATCTTCTCGACATCGAGATGTATGCCTATGAAAAAAAAAAAGGATTTTGAGTCCCAAAAATAATGCATTTTATAACACATTATGTAGACCATCTATTTTCAAGATTTTCATATGTTTTTTTAGATCTACTTGATTTTAATTATTTTTGGAGTTTAAAGTTTTATAACTAGATATAAAAATAGATTTTGAGATAATCTTAAGAATATTTTACATCAAAATTATATGTTATGATAAAATTTGAAGGTGCACCTTAATTGGATTGTTTAAGGTTGCATCGTTATGGAAACGTTCATTTATTACACTTAACAAAGAAGGAGGCCTTTAGGTAATACAAATTCTGGACAACTATTTGCGTTTGAAATTCAAAAAGCCCTTTTGTCTGGTGTTGTTATTTTCGGATAAGAGGACAACTAAGGGAAAAAAAAGAAGAAAATTACGTATATTTTAGTTATATTTACTGTTATTACATAAATACTTTTTAGTTTCTATTATATATATATATATATATATATTCTGAATTTCAGAAGACTTTTCTTAAAAACAGATGGAACTACCCATTTTTTATTTTTCAAAAACCAAAATATTTAGAAGGAAAAATGATGTAAATATCTGTTATATTTCTTGTTAATACGAAAATACTTGAAGGTTTCTGTTATTACATATAAGTCCATTTTTTCAACTTCATAACATTTTTTAAAAAAATACTAAACTGCCCATTTTCGATTTTTGAAAAAACAAAATTTTTAGAAGTTTCGATTTTTCAAAAACTAAAATTTAAGAATTTCGGTTTTTCAAAATATGAATTTATTTGTTTTTCGAATTTTAAAAAATAAAAAATTGTCGTGCTAAAACCCCCAATATAACAGTATCCATTATAATTGTAATAGGAGACACTCTATTTCACCCTGCGAAATCGTCTTCGTTTTCATGCTTGGAAGTAAGAGTAAAAGAGATATCAACCCATGTTATAACTTTCAGTAAAACGGCAGCTAGATGTCCGCTAGTCCCCCGTTAAGACAGAGAGAGCAGGCAAGAAGCAATAGACCAAGAGGAAAATTGCAGGTATTTTCTTGTGAGAGAGGTAAGAGAGAGAAAAAATTGCAGAGGAGTTTAGCGTAATGAGAGAGAAGCAAGGGAAATGGAGGAGTTTAGCGTAATGAGAGAGAGTAGCAAGGGAAATGGAGTTAAAATGGATGGGCTACTATTGGGTTTTTCAAAAATCAAAATCAATGTAATCCAGAATTCAGGATTACATTGACTGGGTAAGAATCTAATAATATCAATTTTTGCATTAACAGCCAGACCCAATTTATCCCGCATTAAGACCCAACTAATCCGGGATTCTGTACTGTGGTTGAACCCAACAATACAACCAAGATCACCATTCTCAACTGGCTTTCTCTCAGACTGTCAAGGGAGAGAGACAAGTGGTCACTAGTATGAAGTATTATCTTCTGATCGAGGCCAAAGATGGTGGTGTCTCCAAGAAATTAAAAGCCGTGCAGATGCTTTCCTTCTCCGCTTCTACTAGAATAAGAAAGTAATGCGGCTGATGTTTTTAACTGAAGATTGATGATTGGTGGGGTTTCGGAGATATAATGAGTTAGTTGTGTTGAGGATGTATTTTGGATCGTGGACATTTATTTCCCTGTAACAAAACACTAGACTTCTACTGTGTAGTTTAGGAAGATGATTTTTTGCTGTGGAAAGGGAGACGAATTTGAGAGAGAGATGACTGTAAAAAAAGAAGTGCGAGGAATTTTGAGAAGGCCTTAAAGAGAGAGGGGTGGTGCTCGTAACATTGGTCATATCGGACACCAAATGATAATAGACCTCTCAATATAGTCCGTACGTAATTTGCTCTTTTAAAAATTCCATTAAGCCCCACTTGGGCACTTGGGTCAAGCCTATAGGGACCCAAGCTGACCCTAGGCTGCCTGTGGCCTAGCCTCATTGCTAGCCCTTGGTTGTTGGTCAAATTAGTAAAATTCTTCTAATTATCTAAGGTTCTCTGTTGCAATTGGGGTATTTTTTAGGATAATTTTTGAAGTGATAACTGAGTTAAATGAAGATTCAAAGGTAAAACCTCAATGCTAATTGATTTGCACTGATCACCCATTTGGTTTTGTAAAAGGTTACAACCCAATAGTCATTTGCTTTTGTATTTTAGTTACATTTTTTTTATTTTTATGTTAAGATGAAAAATTAAAATTTTCAATTAGTCTTAAAATATTTTCCATTTATGAAAATATTTTGAAGATTTCAAATTGCACAAATTAGTTGTTTTCAAAATGCTTCTTTACCTTTAGGAATCAAGCTTAGGCTTGACTAATTAGCAGTTTTACCTCAGCAATTCTATATCTCATGTTCAATTCCTATTGCAGAATTATCCAAAAACAAAAACAAAATAACCACCATCAAACATTTCAATTTTTTTGATTGTACATCCTTCATGTTACAAAAAAACTCTCTCACACAGTAATTCTTCTTATTTCACAGCTTCTCGTCAAAGTCTCTCTCTGTGCAACTGAGAGTCTCAGACAAATATTCAACCAGAGTAATCACACACAGCAAGCTGCAACCGCGAATTCTCAATCTCCTCTACAACAAACCTCCTAACGAAAGCTCTCCTCCACCAAACCTCAAAAGCGCGCCTCAAATTAGGATAATCGTCACCATTGTTCAAGAATCGATCAAACCAGTTGACCACAATCACCTGTTGCTGAGCTAGAGGCAAAGTAAGAACGGTTTGGCTCAAGCCATCTTCGACAAGCTTCTTATCAATGGGTTTACCAGCTCTCCTCATCCACCCAAAGTCATCATACAAAGCTTCAAGCCATGTTTGCAATAGAGAAAACCTAGCCTCCTTAGAAGTTAGTATTTGCCCTCTACCAATGGCTACACAGAGCTGAGCGGTTACCTTTGAGATTTCATATCGATACATAGTGGGAATTCTCGAATGCAAAGCCGAAAGCTCACTTTGATCAGCCCATAAGCTCACAAACTCTTCACCCATTTGCCTATCTACCAAGATATCAACAACCCACTGTAAATTATCTGATTCTCTACTGATTTCAGCCATGATTAGCCCTCGATCTCGACCGCTTGTTTCCATGGCCGTGGCCTCCATGAAATGTCTCAAAAGAGAATCAATGCAGCAATGGCAGATGTGGTATAAAGTCTCCTTGCTAATATCGATTCTATTGTGGTTTTTGTTGTGTGTGTTGTTTTCTTTGAGGAGCGCAGATATGAGGGCCTTCATTTCTCTCCGGGCTTTCTCATCCTTGGCCTGTAACACACCTTCCATGAGTTGCAGGAAAACCCCATCAAAGCTTTCAGAGGTTGAGGGTTGAACTGAAACCCTTTCCAGGGTTTTGATGGCAGGTCCTTGAAGGTTGAGCGCATTGAGAACTGAGATGACTGTTTCTTCTTCTTCCTCAGACCATGGCATGGCTTCGATGCACTCCAGGCATGATATTATACCAGCCTCAAACATGATGGCAACTGATACCTGGAAGAGAAGTTCGATTGTAGGGCATGAAAATGCCAAAAATAAACCAGACGAAAAAAAGTATCATTCTGTATTAGACCACTGGAAAAAAGGGGGGATAAAACCCAACAATCTAGTCACTGCGACTATAAACAGTGTACTGAACTGGGAAAATTACTAATATTTTGGATTTCACAATAGTTAGTAGATTACAGTTCTACTCTATCGAGCTCAGATTATCCAGTGATTAAGAAGCAGATAAGAGACGCAAGGGTTATGATTTGAACTATAAAAATATCAGAGTACAATAATTTCATAACGACTACCTAAAGGGCCATAGCACAATGCCTTTTTCTTTTCCGTGTTTGCATCAGACGTTTTAGGATGTAATTAGGTTCTCCAGCTTTTGTTTTAGAAGTTCTGGGATGCAGATTGCAGAGAGCAATGCATATAGTTTCAGTTTTAACAATGGACTCACAAATATTTCAGCTAAAATACCAACCATATTTGAATCACTCAAAAGCCATTGAAATGGCAGCATTTGATCTTGTTGAAAAACTGCTTCAGAAGCAACCCACCAAATTTAGCCCACTACTGCAGCTGAAAGTTTGGACTGATAGAAGTGAAAATGGTTTGATTTATGGGCTCATATACAATGAGTGCACAGAAGTTCTCTGCAACGCGCTGACGTCCCCAAAGCAGGCTAATGTCAACAATGGATGGTTATGTGTGTGGCTCCTCTGCTCAGAATGTATCAAATTTCTGCCATACTTTGAGAGAAGGAAAACCAAGAGCAGCCATCTCTTGTCGACATCTGATGGCTGGTGAGATGTGTTAGCATCGCATGAAACTTCACTGCACTCATTGAATGTTCGCCTGAATTTCAGTTCGAAAGCAAAGCACAATTTGGAAAGCATCCACAAACACCATATTTGGATACTAATCCTAATGCAGTAGGAAATATTGGAAAATTTCAAGCACAATCTGTGCGAATTGGTTTTCAAAGCGAATTAATGAAAATTTGGATCCAAATATCATAAAACTTGTTTCTTTCAAATTCGTAATGGCTTCCTCGCAAATTTAGAGCACACTTCATGAATTGCGATTAAGTTTCTCCTAAAATTTGCCAAATTTGGTGGCAAGACTAAATCTCATATGAAAGGAAGATAAATGACGGAACGGATGCCGTGCTACGCCAAACTGATCCATGAACCTCCATTTTTCAGCATACCAATACTAAAGCAACACAGAAATGAAAAAAAAAAATCTACAAATAAATCAAAGAAACAAAATCCATTTGATTACCTTTAGAACTGCCAACACCCTCTGCAACTCCTCCTTCATTAACCTCTTCCTCAAATCCTCTGAAGAATGCATTAAAACCAGAGTCTCAACATAAGCCTCAACATCATCACAGTCTTCAATCTCCACCAAATGACCCGCTTTCTTGTCCGGCAATTTCCCCACAAAAAACCCACTTTTTCCCACCAAAACCCTCCTCTGAACCCTCATCGAAACGCTAAAACCCTCTTTTGACCTCAACTTGAGCTTCACATCACCAGATTCCGATAACGTGAACCCCGAAATGATCTTGTCCACTCTTTCCTGCAACTTGTGGTGAGGATTTTCGGGCAATTTGGGTGGATCTTCATGGTTATTCGACATCATTTCGAGGAGGGTGGGGCTTGATTTGGATGAAGGGGGGCTTCTGGTCGGTGAAACCCTAATTTTGTAAGGTGGGTCAGGTAAGAAGCCATGCTTGATCATGGCGGAGATGTTGTCTCTGGTTGGTGTTGTTGGGGGAGGTTCCATGGCCTCGTATATGGGTTAGATACTGGTTTATTGTGGACCCAGGTTCTTGTTTTGGTGAAGGGATAGGGAGGTGGCCGAGCCAAGGGCATGCATGAGAGAGAGAGAGAGATAGAGAGAGAGAGAGAGAGAGAGAGAGAGAGAGGGAGAGAGGAGAGCGAGGAGGGAAATTTTGTGTTTCAGTGGCAGCTGCTCAGAACCTAAGAAAAATGGACTAGAGATCGAGTACAGAGCAATGGAAGGGAGGAGGGAAGAAGACCCTTTAGAGAGAGAGAGGAGGGGGTAGAGTGGGGCTAATTCACAGAGGGGCAAAAATTCAGAGGGAGTGCCTTCAAAGTAGGTGCAGGGGTTGACAAGGTAGAG
>NW_006494943.1:3205925-3261315 GCF_000471905.2 Amborella trichopoda
TATATATACACACACATACACACACATTTAGTTTTAATGTTTAATATTATAATTTATAAATAAATAAAGGGAAAAATTTATATAAGGATGCAACCTTATAATGTAGAACTACGGATGCACCTTAAAATCCATCGGAAAAGGTAGTTTTAATGTTGAAAGACCATTTAACTGATCATCTCGATGTCGAGATGTGTGACCGTGAAAAACAAAAAGATTTTAAGTCTCAGAAATAGTGCATTTTACAACATGTTATCTACACCGTCCATTTTCAAGATTTTCATATGTTTATAGATCTACTTTATTTTAACTAAAAATAGATTTTGAGATAATCCTAATAACATTTTACATCAAAATTATATACAATGATAAAATTTGAAGGTGCACCTTACCTCTATAGCTATAAATGTATCCGTATACAAACTACACCCATAAATAAAAGGTGAATCCTAAAATGAGAGAGAGAGAGAGATTTGTTCGTTCCTATATTGTAAGAGAGAGAGAGAGAGAGAGAGAGAGAGAGAGAGAGATTTGTTCGTTCCTATATTGTAAGAGAGAGAGAGAGATTTGTCCGTTCCAATATTGTAATTTCTTTTCTTCGTAGTTCATTTTGTAATTTGTAATTTTATATGCAAGAACTTTTAGATTAGTTTATGTTTTGTAAAATTCACTAAAAATTAAAGCATAAACAAAAAAGAAATAAAAATATATTTGGGGCATTTTTTTTCTACTTTTAATTTTTCAGGTTTTAGTCTGAAAAATGCAAAAACAATCTAAAAAATCCAATAAATAGAAAAAAAAGGAAATATAAATAAAAAAGAGCTATATTTGTTTCTATTTCTTAAAATTTTCTTTATTATTTTGAATTATCCATATTTTTTTTATTTTCCCGTATTGTTTTTTATTTTAATATTTTATTAATTATTTAATTTCGTAGATCGGACCGGTCTAATTTGGCAGTCCAACAGAACTGATGCCTTCACCGGTTCGGTCATTGGTTTGTCCTTACAAAATGGGTTAAAAATAGCCAGTTAAGCTTCGAAAGATAATTTGTGGTGGTCCTAATATTTTTTTTTTACAAGGGACAAGCTTTTTATATTTCCCCTATAGCATAAAACTTATATGCTTCCCCTTATCCAACCGTTCATTCTGAATGGACGACTGAGATGGCCCCAATCACAATGTCATGTCTCTACACTATTTCATTTTTAAGTTTTTTTCTAGAAATTATTTTAACACCAAATTTTGGGCGTCCACTCCTCTTTTAAACTTGCACTTGAAAAAAAATATATATATAAATGACTAAAATACCCCTGAAATATTTAAGGGGTATTTTGGTTATTATATTTTGTCGAAATGTTTTTTAAAATATTTTTTGTAGGTGCGCCTCATTGAGAAGACGATATTTACCAAATTTCATAGTCATACAATTTGTATAAAAAAAAACTAAAAATAAAATATTCTAGGGTGTCAGATCTAGATCAAACGATGTATGGCTCACTTGATCTCTATTGGATGGCTGGATGGGAGGGGAAACATATATCTTTTATGTTGTAGGGGATGTACATAAACCTTTCTCTTTTACATGAGTACTGAATATTATTAAATCAAAGAAGCAATTACAATGATATAAAGTTTAAAACAAATAAGGAGAGACAAGTAATCTAAAAAAGCCCGTTTCTTTGTCAAGTCATCCACAATGGGGTTTGCTTCTCTATATATATGGTTGAAATTAAAAATGCTGCAAACAATATCTCCATAATTTGTAACCACAAAGATCTTAGACGTCAAGGATGTCTAGACAAGCTATTGCACCAGTTAATGACATTGATATAGTTTCCTTCTATGGGCAACAAATTCCCCAATCTTTTATGCTTCCAAATTAGCAAACTTTGTAACAACGCAGCTATTTCTACATGATTAGCAAAAACCACTCCACAAGGGACAACTTAACAAAAATTACATTACAGCCATTGTCCTTACACACACGACCCTTTCCTGCCCTCGATGGATTCCTACAAGAAGATCCATCAAAATTTAGTTTCAAGCATCTAATCATTGGCAGAACCCGAATACATCTAGGTCTTACCTTGATGAACCTTAAACATACTAAATGAGCAGTATTATTCTTAACATCTAGCCGGGAAACACCCCACCCTCCGTTGGTCACCCTAAACCAACTCTAAGCTCGGAAAAAAAATTTATTCTTCAATGTTGACACACATGTTGCCACTCCATCAAAAGTCCTTCTAATCCTTTCTAACCATAACTTCTCAAAAGATATTAGGATATCCCAAAACATTCCAACAATCTTTGGAATATCGCAAATCTTTGTCCCGATTAATAATATTACACACCAAATAAGGAAGGGCCATCGAGACCCCTACCTTACTTTCTGCATTGCCCAACACGATAATAGATAAGCATAAGGGCATCACAAGAAAAGATGATCTCTATTATCTTTATCATTTTTGCGAAAGAGACGTACATTTACAATGATTTTACCTTGCTAAGGTTAGCAATTGTTAGAATTTTTCCCTGAGTCATAACCCAAATAAAAGCCGGCACCTTATGAAGAACTTTCTATTTCTTTACCTCTTTTAAGAATAGGCTGATTCCAACGAACTCGATCATAAAAAAGAACGTGATAAGTAGATTTTACTGGAAAAATATCATCAGCCTCCAACTCCCATACAATCTCATCATTTGCGTGATTTGAAATATGAATCCCCCCAACTTTTTTAGCAATTCCAAATATTGATCAACTGCAATGTGAGGTAATTAATTGTAAATACAATTAATACTGCACACAATTGACTACCCATTTAAAGATCCCACCTCATTAACCTTCACCATAGGTTGAGCACTTATGAAGAAGGAGAGGATAAAGTAACTTAAAAGGAATCTCAGAAGCCCATTTAGAATGCCAAAAAAAAAGTTACATCCCCTTTGCCTACTGACCAGTTTGAATGTCGAATTACAAAAGATCTTAAAGAAGCAATAGCTTTCTAAACAAAAGATTGATTACAAAAGATCTTAAAGAAGCAATAGCTTTCTAAACAAAAGATTGACTAATGTTGTATTTAGATTCCATAACTTCTTTCCAAATTTGATTGTCATTTTGCATTGCACGCTACCACCATTTTGCAACTCATTCCAAATTTGATTGTCATTTTGCATTGCACGCTACCACCATTTTGCAACTCAGGATTGGTTAACAAATTTTAACTTACGAATACCCAGCCCTCCTTTGCTTTTTGGTGTACAAACTCAAATGCTACTTTTTGAAATCATTATCATATCCCCATAAAAAATTCTTCATAAACCTCTCCAATTGTTTAATGATATTAGCAGGCATAAGAAGTAAAGACATATGGTAAATAAAGAGGTTAGACAAAGAAAAGTTTATTAGAGTAATTCTACCCGCTAATGACAAATGTTTGACTTTCCATATATCTAGCTTCCAAATAGCTCGCTTCACCACTGGATCCCATACCTCCTTAAGTAATCTCAAGTCTGATAAAGGCATCCCCAAGTACTTGATTGGAAAATTTTCTACTCTGCAATTTATTATCTTAGCCAAAATTTTAATCAAACACTAATGACAACGAGCACCAATAACTTAATTTTTGGCAAAATTAACTTTGAGGCCCAAAGCAAGTTCACAATATTTAAAAAATCTTCTAACATTCAGGACGTGATCAATGTGGATGACGTCACACTCCTCTTAATGACAAAAAATAACCCGACTAAAAAAATATTGTATTATAAAATAAAGGCATATAAATATCTAAAATTTATTGAATACAAATATAAAATACGCTATAATGTGAACACCCTTATATAACCTTTTATTAAACTAAACTTTCTTTTAGACATTAATAACTAGTTATTTTGATTCCCAAATCAAAACGCCCTTTTGACTCAAACAATTTGCCATCATATCTATAAAAGGGATAAATTCTCATAAAAATATTGGTCACTCGCTAATGTGCATTCCTTGGGGGCCGGTCCATACAAGACAAAATTTGACAGGAGATGTACTGTCCACACCTAAAACAAATTCATGTAAAATGTACAAAATTTGACAGTAGATGTACTGTCCACCCCTAAAACAAATTCATATAAAATATGCCTTGGATTCGAATTGGTAAATAAATGCATATGACATGATTGCCTCAATTTCAAATTTATTTGTTGCCTTGGTCTTCCCATAAATGTGTCGTAACTTGATTTCTACCTTCTTCTTTTTTTGTTTTTGTTTTTTTGTTTAGTGAGTTTTTTTTACTAGTAATCATCAACTTACAATTTGTCCACAGTAGGGGCCAAAGCTACATGCCCCTCTCCAAAAAATGTCATCATAACAAGGATAAGTTCATATTTTCTCTTTCCAAGTATAGAAGCTCAAGGCGTGATTCTTTGTCAGCCTATCTATTTCTCTCTTTATGATATCATGCTTTTGAAATTGCTAGTTGGAAGATATTACGATTAATATTATAATAATCTATATATAATATAATATTTCTATTATAACATAAATTTATTATATATTATAACATATAATTAATTATAATTATAGTAATAATTAATTACTATATGATATAGCCCTTGATAAAAAAAAAAACATGATTCACGTGGTCGACTCCAAATAATTAGAATAAAATTTGGATGACGATGATGATAGTTACAAAACAAATTTTTATAATTATTATAATTATATATTTATTATAATTTTTATATATAATTATTACATATAATTAATATTTAATTATATATTTATAATATATCAATTAATATATATTAATTGCAATAAAATAAAATTTATTATTTATATATATTAATTGTTATAATTATTAACACTCTAAGGTTTGAGATCATTTTGTTGGACGGACCTCAACCCACCTTATAAAATATAACTTACAAGTTTTTGGGGTCTGTGGGTCCTCTTTCAAGCTCCTAGAAATGCTAATTGCACCTATTTTGGTGGAGTTGGCATTTCCGTATAAAAAAAAGCTTAAAATATAGAAATGGGATTCACATCTTGGGGGGCCATCCAAATAATATTTCTATGGAACCAAACAGGTCCATAGGGAGTGTCATTCTTCCGTTCAGAGTGTATATAATCTTCGGGATTATAAATGAGACCATTCCCTTTTGGTACAAGGTGGTCGCAATTAATTTTGACTGTTGGATGTAAATTTGGGTAGCTGCATTGATTCTATTGATAAAACTCAAAATTCAAAGGAAATTTAGGAAATTATCATAAATATACCTTAGTGTTTTGCTTATTAAAAAAAAATCTATACTTTGTAAACCTTGTCTATACTTTTTTTTTCCACTTTTTATGTTTCTATGATAAAAATAGCTTTCATGATAGTCGTAATATCGTGAATGCATCACAATACTTAAAAATATTGTGATAACCAAGATAGCTATAGCGGTACTTAAAATGCCGCTATTAATACAAAGAATATCACAATACTTTAAATACCGTAATGATCTTCGGTAATAAAACCAAAACCCCATTTCTTCCTTGCTCTCTCCGTTCTTCCTCTCTGAAGATGAATTGTAAAGTAGTATTTCCGCTACAAGGTTTAATGGAAGCCACCATAACCAGATCGAGACCAATAGACCAGAACAAATATGGAGGAACCCTTCCTCGTCCCTAAACAAAACCCTAAAATTCCCCTCATTGGTTTCTTTGGTTTACATGAGTTTCAATTCACAGCTTAAATTTAGTGAAATTAGCTAACAAAATGTGAGCAGTAGATACATGTAAGCTCTTGGATCCTTGCAAAAGCAATCACTAATCTAAAACAACCCTAGGGAGAGATTCAATTTCTCTAGCAAAAAATCAACAAAGAAATCCCTTCCTAGTCTACACATAGAGATGAGAGAGAGAGAGAGATGGAGGAATAAAAATTGAACAGAAAATAAACCAAGCATTAAGCACCAGTGAAAATCAGTGAGCTTTTGTTCGCAAAGGGCCGAGAACCTGTTCCGGAAGCATATCGAGAGGAAGAACCGAGAGAGCGAAGAAGAAATGGGGTTTTTGATTGCTGATGATAATTACGGTATTTAAAGTACCGAGATAGTCTTTGTATTACCGTGGTGCTTTCACAGTATTGCGACTACCATAAAAACTATTTTGATCAACAAAATACGAAAAGTAAGGTTTACGAAATTTGAGGTTTTTTTTTCTGTTAATAAACAAAAAATTAAGATATATTTATGATAGTTTTTCAAAAAAAATATTGAACTTTATGACACACCCAAACTAAAATAATTACATACGTGCATTCAAATAACCAACTTCTTGAGATATTTGGGGTCCATAAAGTGCCAGTCAGTCCCCTTGGCTTCAAGTTCACTCTCTAACAAAATTTAATTTGAGCTAGAGTTTTAAAGATTCTCCAATTCAAATTTCCCCAAGTTCGAATTGGAATAATTTATTTGATGAACAATAGCTCTACAAGTATTGGTGTTAATAGACTCGCCAAAGTCTCTTGGACTTGGCCGAGTAGCCCCGAGTTATGTGTTTAACTCAGGATGCATAAAAGTTTTAAAATATTTTAAAAAATTGTAAGAAGTACAAAAAATTGTATAATTTTTTTGTAAATGAGTTGGATGTTCTTAGCAAAGATTGGTTCATATTTTTTGCCATGATCTTAAGTTTTATATTTCGTTCTTTTAGATTTTCTTTTAAATATCCATAACTATAAATTAATTTTTTTAAATTCATGTATTCTGTGCTTTTTTAAGCTTATATGGACTTTTAAGGGGTGATGTTGATTATTTTTTTATTTTTTTGGGACATTTTGGCCATGAGATTTAGGCGAGTCATTCAAATTCGCCCGAATAAATCGCCTTGGCTAAGGGCCGGGATCCCTTGGCTGATGTGAATCCTGTAACTTTGATAGGTGCTTTACTCAAATGCCAAATCAAATTTTAAGTCAAGAAAAAGTCGCTTCGAGGATGTTTCGACTCATCCCTATAATCCAATGTCATGGTTATGCATGGGAGGTCCACATGATTAACTTGAACCAAGGGGTGGCAACAGGTCGAGTCAGGCTGGACTCGAACCTAGACCCGAATAGTATTCGGGTCGATGTTTTGGACCCATACTCGACCTTTCGGGTCTAAAATTTGAACCCATACTTGGACCTGAGATCGGGTCTACCAATTGGGTCCTAGGTCTGGTCGGATCTATTGCCAACCTAATGTTTATGTGAGACACGTGGGCTATAGCTGAGTTTATTTATTTATCTTTTCCACCTTTTTTTAAGGCTCATATACCCATATTATTGACAACATTTATACTACTGCACAACATTTACGAATACCCACATATACTCACATTCCATACTATTTTACATAATAACCAAAAATTCCTAAGAAACAAACGTATTGGCAACATTTATGGCTACCCACATACACTCATATTATTCGGATCAGCTGGACCCAAATAGTCTTTGGGCCCAGGTTTTGAACTCAAACCCAATATTTTGGGTCTAAAATTTAGAACCATACCCGGACCCGAAGTCGGGTCTATTCGTTGGTCCATTGCCACCCCTACTTGGACCAAGGGTCCATGCGATAGAGGCCTATTTCATATTCAGTACCACGTAGAATATTGAATGATTTACCTCTCCAGCAGTTTGGCTTTGTGCTTTGTATATGATCTACGTGGTGACATTTCAGTTTCACCGTTTTATCCAAGAAAGCTGTGCCCAAAAGTTCGAACTCGGTGATGCCCCCGAATAAGAATGAGTTGAATCCCCCGGTTAACCATTTGACTCGCAACAATGGGCGGGTTTTCCCTTTTATTCTTGTGCAGGAAAATATTAATCTTGTTCAAAATGGGGTTCAAACTGCAAGAAAGACCTATATGATCTTTTACCATGGAATACAATTTATTTTTATTTTTTTTCACCCATTTTTTTTGATAAAAGATCACTTACGGGTGGTCTTTATTATAATAAGATAAATTTCAAAATAAAATCTACATAACAATAAAACCAAAATTTTAACAACTTGATGCCATTGAAATAACTATATACTATACTTGAGAATAAAAGATAAGATTGTAAGAAACAAAAAAGAAGAGTGACGGAGATTACCTCAACCGGGTTTATGATACCCCACACTGAGTCACTACCATCGGATGGTCCGTGATTAACGGTCTAGCTTCAATCTCGAACCGGGAAAGCAAATTTCGGCCAAGCCATACCAATGGAATATGAACTCTTTTATCACAAACTCAAACCCTAGGTGAATTCTCTTAGCAACCTAGTTTGAGAGAGATGGATTCTCTTTTTGCTAAACCCTAAAACCCTTAGCCGTAAATCCATATTTGAGAGATAGGAGAGAAAAACTCAATAACTTAAACCCTTAGGTTCTTTCAAAATGTGTGTGAGAGAGATCAAACATGAGAGAGTAGTGCGTACCCTTTTTTTGGGATATGAGAGAGACAGATGGAAATTAGGTACAAAAGATAAAGGTATAGAGATTTTTGGGTAGAGACAATCTTTTTTTATAGGCTTTGAATAAGATTAGGGTTTCTTAAGGTTTTCCTTAGTTTGCCTCTTCTTGTAAGATTGAACATATACCATCGATCAAGGGAGACTTGTGGGGTGAGAGATATGAGCCATCCATTTCATAGATGGGCTATCAACATTATGGAAAGTGCATGAACCATTATCCCTCCTTCCTATACCATTTTCCCATCCATATATTTAAATAAAATAAATAGCATCCATTCAATAAAATTGTACGATCCATGTCACATATTCCATAAGGATATGTCAAATAATATGAAGTAGATAAATACTACTAAATATAAATAAGATAAGATCCATATCAATTCAAATTGACCATATCTCTTTAAAACAAACTTGTTACAAAATAGATAAAGCCATGGTCAATATATCCCTTTCCAAGATTTGACCGCATGCCACAAATCAAACTAATATTATCTTAAAAGCAAACAAGAGAATCCAAAGAGGGTGGGGCGTGCCAACCTTTTGTGGCACATGTGGGCCCCCATCCACATGCCACATGGTGGGCCCATGTGCACTATGGGCCCCCATAGAATATTATAAAAAAAATATTATTTTTAAAATTGAATAAAATAATTTAAAATATATAATTGAATTTTTATAACTTTGTAAGAACAATAACTGTATTTTTATAAGTCCAAAAATCACAAATAAAATATTGAGAGATTCATAAAAATTCAAATAATAAAACTACAAATCATTTCAATAATAAAATAAACACAATTAAATTAATATGATGAGAAAATGATCCATATGGTTTTAGAAATCCAATCTGTAATAACGGGATACGCCACCTTGAACTGTGGACTGACCACACTAGTTTTATCGAACCAACCCAGTGTTTCATATGACCCACAGTCCAAGCAGGGGTTCATTAACGGGTCACCAAGTCAGGTCGATGAATGAAGGGGTCGCAATCCTAGTCTGTGGAGTTTAGGTCATCCCTTAGAGACGAGTCAATGTCACCTAGACCTGATGCAACCATAGCTCATATGCTTCACCAGAAAAGGTGAATTTCTGGTTTTCCCGAATGATCTATCGATATGCATGCCGTGTGATGGCACATGGATGAGGCTTTGGTCCCCCGTCTCTATAGGCTACCATCACACATAAGGGTCACACAGTCCCTTGGCTCACTCATCCAGGCATGTTCTCCGACCTCATCAAGGGCTAACCCATAAACCCTCATCGGTTTGTTCTTCATACCCAGGTAACATGGGTTTTTTCCAACCGACTGCCCTAGATCGTTAAGCACATATCGGTATCAGCAAACCATTGTTTGCTTAGTATGGTTCGCGAGGGACCACACTCCCACTGAGTTCATGTTCCACTATATCATTTTATTTTACAAGTACTCATAAGGCCTTTAAAGGCCACATAAACCCAATACAAACCAGTGTAGGAAAAATCGGGCTCTTCAAATTCTAACCGCATGGTTAACAGGCCACTGGCCGGTTTCGATTTCGGCCGATTTTGATGAACCTGCAGGCTATTTTAAAAACATATAAAAAAAGTTATATAAAATCTGTAAAAAGAAGGTATTTTATTTGTCATACATTTTTTAATGTTTTCATCATTTTGGCAAAGATTGGAAATTGTTTTGGATGTGTTTTGTTTAAGGATGCTTTAAATATTTTTTCATATCTTGTTAGAATTTTTTTTTTTTGTATTTTTTAACACTTTTTACCATGCAGGGCATGCCCGGTTAGGCCAATTGAACCGTTTCTGACCCTATATAAAGTTAATCATTTTAATTCAATGCACTGGTTCAAACCATAGTTACCGGGAGTGCCCAATTAGGGTGGCGCTCCCGCTCCGGGACCCATGTCCGGCGCTCCGTGGCCAGGATCTCGTCCGGAACCCATTCCCAACTTTTTGAGAGTTCGTTCCTATCTTGAGGATTCTCGATCCCATTCACAATGGAACTCGCTCTTGCTACCACATATATCTCGCTCCCGCTACCGCACGGATCTCACTCCCACTATCCCACGGAATGTGTTCCCGAACAAATTAGATCCCCTCTTTCAGAATTTTGGGATTGCGATCCCTACGTTCTCAAAACTCCATCTTTAGGGAGGATCCCACCATGAACAAAAACAGAGCCACCCACCATTAAAATAGTAGGGCAGCTAAAAAGCACGTAAAAATTGGGCCTCCAAGACTCAAAGCAGCTATTATAGCCCTAATTCCAAATGGGTCATTTTTGGGTACTTTATTAAAAATGTTAATTTGCTTTTCCAATCCTTTACAAATATTTTTCATTTGAATTCCTATAGAAAATTAGTCACTTTTATTACATACCTGAAATTTCTTGAATTCGTCAAGGCCAACTTTTATAACATACCTGAAATCTCTTTGTATATTCAGGCTTTCATGGTTCCCCTGTAAAATCTTGTTTGTGTTTTTCAAAAAAAATAAAGGAGCTTGAACTCTTCTCCTCCTGTGTCAAGGATATCACAAGCTTCACAACAATGGAGTTGCCTGCAATCCAGTGAATAATTTTTCATCGAAGATTTTAGCCATTTTCATAGCTTGTTTGGCCTTTTGGTGATCGCCTTGGAGGTCCCCAACTGCTAGCAAACGAAGTTGAGATGGGTATGTAGATTTTTGTTGTTATTGTGCTTTTGAGGAGAGAGAAAGAGACAACTCACTGTGAAGTTAGACGATTCTGCTTATGAAATTAGAGAGAGAGAGAGGGGCATGTTTTGGAAGATGGGTCCATTGGATTAAGGGTGCGGAGGTTGAAGAGGTGGTGAATGTTTGGTCAAGAGAGAGAAAGAGAGAGAGAAAGAGAGAGAGGACATGTGGAGATTGGCTCCAAGTTAAGCGGAACGCGAACCAACCTTGAATGGAGCTCGATCCATTCCAAATAGGAAAGCATTTTACTTAGATGGAGGCGCGACTCAACTTTAAATGAGATCCCATTGTTGTTGTCTATGGGAGCGTGATCCTAATGAGCATGGGAACACGATCCCATTGTACATGGAATGCGTTCCCGTTAAATAAGGACCTCAATCGTAATGTATTGGGAACGCGCTCCCTGTTTATACGGAATCTTGATCCGCAACTTTTACCCTCATTGGACCTCGCTCCTCGAGCTCCGGAGCTTTAGGCAGCCCTCGATCCAACGCTCTAGCTCCCGGAACTGGAGCCGTTCCTGTTCCCGCTCCCGCTCCCGCTCCCACTCCCACTCCCATTCCCACTCCCACTCCCACTCCCACTCCCACTCCCACTCCCGGTAACTATGGTTCAAACCCACCTTGTCGAGTTGACTTGCCACTCCCACTCCCACTCCCGGTAACTATGGTTCAAACCCACCTTGTCGAGTTGACTTGCCAACTAAAAGATTTAAGTAGCTCCTCGACACCCAGAACTAGCCAAGTTCAACATTTGTAACGAAGCAGAGTTTTTCAATTTTTTTGTGCAGGAAAAAAAAAAAACCATTATTTAGAGCAAGTTGCTATTGCTATGAAACTTGGCATTTTGCTGCAAATAGAACACAAACACTATTATATATAATTCAACTCGGGCAAACCCGAGTTTTATATTGATAAACTAGAGTAGGTGTTTCCCGAATCGAAAATTATGTTCTTATTCACTAGGACTTCATAGTAGTTTGGGTATTTTCGTTATCTATATTTGACAAATGCCTAAATTCAATTCACCCAGACATGAAGAATGTTCGATCAAACTTTCAAATTCCACTTAATGAAAAAAGTCAGGAAAAGCATAACACTCCATATAAAATAATTAATAAATCAATAAACAAAAAAATAAACATCCTTAGTAACATCACAAGCACCTATGTTCTCAATGAAAGGAGAACTGGAGATTGATCCAAGCATATCCTGGTAGGGTTGCTTCCATAAAGAGTATTTGATTCTGCAATCAAAATAAATAGTGAAAACTTAAGAAGTAAAAGGCTTAGCAAATAATTTCTATAACATTCTCGATACTATGTACATAAACTACTGATTCATTTTAAAACTTCAGAGATGGTTCATTCTTAGATTTTTTGCTTACCAGGAAATTGCAGTAGGTTTTCAAAAGACATTGGTCTGTATATCAATGAGTGTTTCTTTTTCTTGGAAGCTGTCCTTGACATTTTCCTTGGCCTCTTTGTCTGTTCCTTGAGGTGTATTAAGTTGAGGAGGGCTCTGAAATTTTCAGGAAATTAAAGTTATTGAAAACATCAACAATGTAAGATTTCTTTTCTAGACCAACTCAATTAAATCACTCAGGTGGACACACAAAGCAATGCTAGATTTCTCCTTAAGGCCAACCGAATTAAATTGCCCAAGTGCAAAAACATAATAGTCGCGTTGACAAAGACCTTCTATCACCAAATCATGAACTCAGTTCTTTGATTTAAGCACGAGTCAAGGTAATCTTGATTTGTTAGACAAGCAAAGTGTGGAACCATGGCAAGAATCAGTACTATAGAAATCACAATTATATAATATTCTTCAACTATCTACATTAGCTACTTCCATGTTATCTGAGGGGCTGCAAGGAACATTCAGAAAATGCGTCCACTCCTATCCAGTTTCGAAAATATTTTTGGGTTCATAAGCTCATCTCCATTTTGTATCACTAGTTTTTATCATTAAAATTATATTTTTCACCTGCATCGTCGGCAGCAAGTGATGAAATAAAATTTGGCAAGTTCTTGGTAGTTTAGAGACAAAATAAACTTTTAATTTAAGAACTCAGGAAACAGAGGCAGAACTACATATGAAAATCGCCAAAAGACCAGGAGAAAAAAAATCTACTTGTCCAAGAAGTGGAAATAGAAATAAATTGAATTTCAAAAAAAAAGGACAATTTTGTGGAGATTTTTTGTTAAGCTTCAAGAAAAGACTGATAAAATAGTTTTCATAAATTTTTTGTGATTAATTAGGCCCCATTTGGAGAAGTCACTAGTCATGTCAATGAAATCACTCTCACCTTTATGGTCAATAAAAAATGCAGTCTTAAGCGGTTATAGCACATTACAGAAGTTCCTTTTTGAGGGGAACAGAAGAAAAGGATCTTTCTTTGTTGGTAGTCTCATGGATGTTTCAGCAGTGTTTTAAGTATAAGCAGGGGTGAAAAAATGGGGCTCCCCATTAATAGTGGAAGTCCAAGCTGGGTAACTTCTCTCTTTTCGATGGGTGTGTGAAAACAATGACGTTATTGCCACAGTTTGGTGCACCCATTTATGGCCTTTTTGGTCTCGTTTGAGTTTTCTAATGTGGAGGTTAGAAAATTTTTTCAGAAACTCGCGGCTTCCGGTGACTATCCTCTATACCTCTGATAATAAAATATGGTAACTTTTGCAATTAAAAGTAGCATTATGGTATTCAAGGAGTTTAGAAAATAATTTCAAAGCAAAACAGGGAGGTAATTCATGCATACAAAAAGAACTAGCATATCAATCTTACACGAGTAACAATTGATTACTAAGGTAAGGATTGGTGCACTAACCATGCACCGGACAAGAGCCCAATTGATTCCACGAAAAAATGGGTGTTGCTTAAGTTCATTGGCTCCTTCGGAAGAACCCAATCTGTTTTTTGGATCCCTGTGCAGCAAACGGTACATCAACTGCCTTGCATGAAGGCTTACCTGCATGAATACAAATAAACAAGTGAATTCAAACATGGGCTAATCATACATAAAGAATGATACATCAGCATAACATCACATCCAAAATATGTTATATTCCTTGAGAAATAAAACAATCCACAGGAACTCCCTCTTTAAGGTTGATCCCTCAGAGACTTACATCATATGAGTCCAACTGAGCGAGTTGGACACTTAGTTTTGTTGAATAAAGTTTCAATACATGACAAACCAAACTGTTCGCATTAAGAAAATTACCATTCCAATGATCTGGAGCCCTACTGCACACTTAAAGAATTGCTTCCACGACTTTTATCTTTTTTTAACCAAAAAATAAAATGCAACTTTTAGGGTCAACTTGATTGTTTTTGGAGAGAAATAAGAGTAAATGAGGAAAAATAGATAATGCAAGGTCAGTTTAGAGATCAAGACTATGTAAAAGTTTTAAGTAGCCGAACCATGTTGGCTTTGACAACCAATAAAAACTATACCAATGAGACAAGAAATAATGCCATGGTTTTGATGCTGAAAAAAATCTGTGATCAGCTATCGAAATTGGGAAAGATAAGATTTGGAAGGTGAAAGCAAATAACTTGATGTGACAGTGAAAACCGGTAGACTCTGTTGAAATTTCAGGTTTCGAATCTAAACAAATCACCATTAAGCTTTGACAAAAATACCATTTGATTATAAGTATACTGAATGAAGGAATAAAATGTGGAAAACAATGACCATCTGTACTTATATAGTATTTATTATCAACAAAAGAAATGACTCACCAATCTGGACAATAACTTACCGGTGTACTAGATGGAAATTTAAGATCCTTGTGAAGAATATTTGCAAATGTCTTCTGTCTTATCTTTCCTCGGAACGGTGTGTAGCCATAAAGCATTTCATAGAGAAGAATGCCTAAGAAAACAGTTTGGATAATCACTCAATCAAGATAATCCGATTATACTTGCAGCCATGCAGTATAATTAAAACCTGAGCCAATGTTGTTATAATCACAATTATGAAACTGATTGTAGCCAGGGTAACTTATTCACTCGACAAAAATTAAAGGACCCGGTTTCTATGCAGCCAAGCCTGCATATGTAGAAATGCGGGCCTCTTAATAAATCTATTTTGAGATGCATTTTAGGGCTTAATTTTTAAGGACATGTAATCTCTAACATGGAGATCATTAATATGAAAAATTAAATAAATTTTAAAAACTAGAAATAACAATTCTAATAAGAAAACATTTGGACTGTTAGTTTCCATTATTTTTAGGTGGAACACGTACTTACATCCAGATGCTTTACACTTTCTAGACCGCATATGTAGAAATGCGGTCCATACCGCATGAAACAATTTTCCAAAAGTAAATTAACATTTACTACTGTGTATGTCACTCGACGAGTTTTCTCCAAATATTAAGGACAAGTATTATAGAAATGACAAAGACAGAAGTTGACTTGAAAAGTAACATCAGAAGTCAAGATGCAAGCATTGAGATGAAATTAGCCATCCAATCGGTGCATATGCTCCTCTTGTTTAGCCATTGATTATAAACTTGCTTTATCACAGTATGTGCAGCAACACTTAAAGCAGTATGGCAACGAAAATATAACTGAGGTACACAGTATCACAGTATCTTTCCAAAGATAATAGAGGAATTACCAAGAGCCCACCAGTCAACTGCACTTGTGTGGCCAGAACCTGTGATAATTTCCTGCAAAATAATTTGAAAACTTCAGACATACCAGACATTAAAGTCATTTGCAGATGTTGTGGAGCCACTTCTTATTCATTTCGGAAAAATAGGAAAACTAGAAAATATGCTTTAATGATCTAATAGAATCAAGAACAAAATTGCACATGATTATAATCAAAAGAAGAATTATGTTTAAGATCTAGCGAGACAAAGATCACTGTCACTTTAAGGAAGCATGATTCTTTATAGCCATGACTTTTCAAATTGTAAGCATCACTAGGGAAATTCTCAAAGCAATTTATCTATAATTATTGCTCAAGTAATAATGAAAATGTTATAAATAAATAAATAATATTTTTTATTAGATATAACATGAGGATTTTTTCTAATTTTCTCTCTCCCCTGCATATCTTATAGCACCTTTATTTATAATATCCACCTTACTAAAACCTTAACCCGAAATTTGAATTCCAAATCTCTAGTAAAATGGAAACTAGCTATGTTCTTATTCATTTCCATATACTCCCTTTATAAGGAAAATACAAACCCATACCTAAACTAAAATCTAATATTTTCCTCTTTAAAGGATATACATAATCTTTTCTTATTTTAAATATTTTTCCAATAGGTTTGTAACTTCATGAAAGGTCTGGCCAGTTTCTTAGTGGATAAATATATGTTTTTACCTGCTTGCAATGAAACATCATTTTGCTGAAGTAATTAGAATAATCCAAGCCCTAAAGCTTTTCATTGACACTATTTCTTGACCTACTGTAGAAACCTTTCAGTTAATCTTGAATAAAAATGAAGACATGGAACTCTTAACATACCAAAACCCTTTAACACGCTTTGTCTATTTGTTAAAGAAAATGACAAAAAGCCTATAGCATTACCTAGCAAGATAAGGAAAACATTGCCAACCCACTAGAAACCATCAAAAGTCACCAAAGAAACAAGGAAATCATCTCTCTCTCTCCTTCCCAAATTTCTCTCAGAAGGATAAAACATGCTGAGGTATTGCTTTAAGAACCTATAGAGGGATGCTAGAATCTATAAACCTATAGGATGTTGGATTGCTCTAAGAACCTATAGATGCTGAGGGGATTGCTCTAAGAACCTATAAAGGGAGCTTGAATCTAGCTCATTATTTGGAATCAGCAGAAATGGGAGGCACACGAGGGGGAGCCTGAATTGGATCTATTCAGAAATTGATTACGCTAGGCACAAAGATTGATATATCTCAAAATACCATTTCCTACGTCAGGTAACATGGTAGCTAATCATGTGGCAAACTAATGAATCCTGTGTTGAGTAAGGCTTTAGTTCTTTCCGGCAGAAGCACAAGGGGCATATACAGATCACATAGGAAAGTAGCATCTGTTAAGAAGTGGATTTCACAGCCATCTCCGATTGATCAATCCGGACAAAGTAGTGCATGTGAGCTGAAAGTAATACATTGCTTCGGAACTGCAAAGGGGATTGCTTGACCTGCATTGCAAAGAACTCATATTTATGCAAATATCATACGGCTTGCATAATATTATAATGACTTCTTCCCCTGTCCTGGTTTCTTTCATGTTGCATTATAGCACATTCCCATTTCCCCCACATCGCTTGTTGGATAGGCAGAAGTGACTCCATCATGCCCAACCCTCTTCCCATTGAAACTAGTCTTGTGAAATAAGTTGTTGCAAAGTAACTTTCTAGAACCACAAGCAAGAAATTGTTTTTGCCTAGAAGCTAAGACTAATAGTTCTTGTTAACAATTAGAACTTCTCACATTGGATGGCAAGAGTCGCCCCTTAAAACACTTTTTTTCCATTGGATGATATACAATTGGCTTAGTGGATAAAGTTTGCCTAAAGATAATAGCTCAATTTCTAACTTCCATTGCAGTCTATTAGATGCAATAGATGTATTTACTTTGTGCAGACCTGTCAATCCCGAAAGGAAAATATGGTAATTAGAAAATTGAAACATTCTCTACTACATGAAAAGGATCTATTCTCCAACAAGCTTGTACATCATATTCAAAGTATAAAGTGAAATGAATGAGAACTAGGATAAGAAAACTTTCTTTCAAAGTAAATCTATAAAGTTGCAACAAAGATTATATTAATAACATTAAGTCAAAAATAAGATTCACAAAGTATAAACTTGAACACATGTAAGATAGCAAATGAGGTGGATGGACGTTCAGGTAGCATACATAATTAGCTCAATGACATTGCCTGCATTAAAAGAAAAGAAACATAAACCTTTCAAAATGTCATGTCAATCTTAGAAAGCTAGGATTAGTTGTGAGATCATATAAGATAATTAAGAAATGAAGATAATGAGTCAAGGAAAAAGTTCATTGTAAGACATTCAATATCAGATGCAGTCACTTGCTCCATCTACCATAAATCTATGATTTAGAGAAAGAAAGATGGGTAGCTCATACTGGTGCAATGTACTCCTCAGTTCCCACAAAAGAATTTGATGCACGAATAGGTTCAGCAACAAAAATGGGAGCAGGTTGACCCTTATGATGTTTTTTCTTGTCCGGAGGATTGGGAACCAAAAGCTGCAAAAGGATAGACTCAATTTGTAAATTTACTAATAAATAAATAATTTGCTCTTTGTTTTTGCAATTTATTTCCTTAACCATGATACCATAAAGTTTAACTCATGTTGTTACCAAATGGCATAATTTTATGTAATCATCATATTATAACAAGAAAGAAAATAGTTCTTCATTCTAAAAGGTTATAGCAATAATTTTTAGATAAAACTAATGGTTATTGAAATAGAGAGGTTGGAGGATAGATGTTTAACAAATCAGTAGATATTGTTTGTACCTGGGGTTTGCAAGACGTCAAACATGATAGATCGAAGTCTGTCAGTGATACATGGCCATTGCCTTGAAGTAATACATTTTCAGGTTTTAAGTCTCTATAGATTATACCTGGAGATGCAATAAACAAAGATATGGTAAAATGTGAAAACGCTGCATGAGCCCATACGTATGATTATTTCTTATGTTTTAGACACAACACCATCTGCCCAAATGATTACAAGTTACAAAGCTAGTGTCATCATTCATATAATTAAAATCCTGTACCATACAACCCATCTTATTTGGCTAGTCATTTTGAGACATGCATAGTGTAAGCTCAAACAAAATACATGGACAGGTGAACAATATTATGTTTAACTAAATCAATAATGTATAAATAACTGAGGAAACACATGTGTTTCCTAAGATTTTTATTTTTTATAAGCATTATTTTGAACAAAAAAATATTTTGATTATCTGTCAACCTCTTCCCACTTATTTATCCAGGCATTCCTTTTTGTCACGTTTTCTTTTTTCCTTCTTACTTGTATGACCTAAACGCATGGCTTGTTGTTTCCACTTGAAAACATAAACCAACATCTGTACTTATAAAGTTGTAGATGAGGTCTCAAAGAAAGAAAATAGTGTTTGTCACATCTGGCTTCACCCATGTTGGGAAGTTAATTTTTCATCATAGAAGAAATGACATAGATACAGGGATCAGATCCACTTGTATAAAATGAAACTAAAGTCATAACCAGACTGAACTATACTTTTCTCATCACAATCTTTGGCATGAGTAGCCATTTAAAAAAACTAATACAATTATGCGAGACGAGCCTTAACCAATGATAAAAAGAGGCAACAGTTAGAACAGCACAAGAAATTGTTAATGTAGCAAAACAAAGTGAAAATTATTTTTTCAAAGAAATTCTACCTCTATAGTATAAAGGCAAGCTGATTTTTACCTTGACAGTGAAGGTATTCTAGAGCAACAACAACTTCTGCTGCATAGAATCTGCAATAGGATCGTAACTTCATTAGTTAAGTTCTTTCTTAGAGAGAGTTAAATCCTCAAAGGAAAAGGAATAAACATGCATTGACTCCTTCAGAAAGGGACAGCTAGAATACTATATAAGCAATTTCTGATCCAGAACCTAATGAAGCTAACAGATATGGGCATCGAGAATTCATTCTGAAGCATTTTGGGATATAAATTGATCATAATACAAATTTCATGGTGCAGTCTTCGTTGTTTCTGAGTACATGATCAGAAGACTTGAGATGATAGCTTCAGAAATAATGTCATTCAATATTTCCAGTTAGTGAGGACAAAGAAATGAATGCGACAATGAGGTATGCCTAAAGAGACCAGTGAAATGGGGAAGTTGAAGTTGGATTTTCTTTATTTAAAAATTCACTATGCTTTAAATATAGATTACCAGATATCATACTCCATGGGACACTTCTTAACTAGATTCAAAGACACAAGGATGAGCAAAGAATTGCCACTTCTGAAGCAACCCTATTCCTTAAGACTCTTTCACAAAGTGTAAAATGTTGACATAGGTGCCTTTTACTAGAAAAGGAACTACTCCAAATAGATGGCTAGCTATCTTTTCCTCAGCAGGTGTTCTTTGTGATGGTTTTCTTCGTCAAAGAAAATAATCAAAGCTAGACTTTTAGAAAAAAATCGACGTACGTGCCAAAGGTAGTGAAAGAGTACCAAATCACATCAGCAAACTAAGATCACTAGTCATTACTAGCACTAATTTATACAGTAACATCAATTGGGATCAAGTACACGTTCAGAAGTGCTCAGATTAAACACTAACTAGAGCATTTTATTTTCTAACCTACTAGGGTCTCTCTTTCCAAAGCCATTGAACCAAGTCGTTATCGAGAAAATCATGCAGCTTTGCAATAAATTGGTCTTCGAAATCCAATTTTGACTAATAATGGGTCTAGTGCTCCATGTCCGGCGAACCATATGTCTTCTGCAGTATTTTGTCTTGAGCTTTTGGGAATTTTTTATGTATGAAAAGATGAGAGTGTATAACTAAGTACTAGATTCAATATTTTTCCTTTTCCTCCCATGCTAAGTATGGAAAGATAGAAAGCATCACAGAGAAGAAGCAAAAAACAAAAAACAAAACAAAAAGGAAACAGAAAGTCATGGGTAACACTAATGCAAATAGACACAGCTCAAAATTCCTTAACGATTATGAGAAAGAAGATAATACCTAACAGCATCCTCCTTAAGGACCTTCATGGGCTGTCTATCTAGAAGCAGGAAAAGCTCGCCCCCAGGGCAATAATCCGTTATTAAACAGATGTGTGTCTTTGTCTGCAAAAAGGTATCAAAAAGTAAATTTCAATTTTCCTCCTAATAAAATATCCATCAGATAAAAATAATTTTATGTAAAACTCAGTAAAACAGCATCTAGATAATGTTTGAACATAAATATTTATGTTAAACTTCTTTAAGATGAAAACAAGAAAAAAAATGAACTTCAAATGAATGTAGCAAATCGGGCCTGAACTTTTCATAAGTTGTAACATATGATCTAGAAAAAGAAATGGATGCAGAAGGATAGCTGCCAAGTTCTCTGTTCACGAGAGAAGAAATTAAGATAAACAAGCTGGAACAGAAGGGGAATTGCTGACAGTGCATCTAAAGTTCTGTACTTTCTTTAATGAATGGCATACAACTAACAAATGTCATCGAAGCATCAGTTGAGAATGCCAACTATATAAAAACCAGAGGTCAGTTAGGTCCATGCAAGATTCGGTCCAGTTCTATATTACAAAAGCATATCTGGTTGCAGCCAACCAAAATGACTTGTACCTGGAAAGAAGCATATAAAGCTGGAAGAAAGGGGTGATCTAGCAAGTCCAGAATTTGTCTTTCAGCGCAAGCCCTATGCACCTGGAAAAGAGAAGGCAGATTGTTTATACATCAAATGAGCATTGACCCTCTACTGCGAACTAAGAAATAAGAAATGCAATTTGATAATTCTTGAGAAATGGGCATTGTTGCACATAAACTAGAATAAAGTATAAAAGCATTTGGCAATCCAGACCTTATTACGGTTAAGCATAACATTCTTATCCATAGCTTTCAATGCGAAGAACTCTCCAGTTCCACATAATTCCACCAGATGAACGCTGAAAAACACAGCCCAAAGACGAGTTCAACAAGTGTGCAATAATTATTCAAACTAATTCAAGAATTTCAGATTGAAATAAAATCTCAATTTTCATAATTTACAGTGGACAGAGGCCTAAATAAAAAAAGTGGAACTTCATGATAAAAGCACTTTCAGCTACCCCAAGAAAGAGCTGGAAGATAGTATAATGTCGTATGCTACACATTGAGCCACCTTTTATAAACAAAGTCAATTTTTTCAGGAGTATTTCCAAATTCCAGAGTGAGGCAGCACAGAGAACATCCGTAACGATGACATGAAATGTTGTAGCACTAGGGAGATAAGTAAATAAAATGCTGGTATGTTCTGACAAATCCCATACCAAGAAAGGAAAAACAAAAAAAGTGAAAAACATTCAGATTACTGATTTTATTGGATGGGGTAAAACACAATGTTTATGTAAACCTAAAGAATCAACTTCGCACATGCGACCCAAAATATCACATTTAGACTCCCGAGCTAGCAAATATAACATAAGTTACTCTCTTAATTTCACATCAATTGTCCTCGCTGCCACCAATGAGGAAGAATCTAAAGAAATTGCTTTGTGCTCCAACCACTTTGTGTGGCTTTCACTCTCAACTCCAATGAGCTTTTTATCTCCCATATCCTCATTCATCCATCTAAACGTATGGAAGAAGAAAAACCTAGCATTCACAGAAGCGTCACCTCCACAAGAATATCTCCTTAAAAACAGTATACTACAGAGGCCCTCTTTTACAACTGCTAGAATTTTGAAATGCTTAGCCCTCAATGCTCTTCCTTAAACCAAATCTAGTACCTACTCACTTCTTGAACTCCATACTCACCATAGCACCCCCAAGCCTTTCACAACTTTAAAAGAATTCCTGAACCCCTCAATCTCCATACCATACTTACCCTGAAAACTATCCATACAAAGGGCCGTTTGTCTCTTGCCCTAAACTCTAAGACCTAGATAGGCAACTGGCAGTGTCACTTGCTGCTGCCATCAATGTCGCGATCAAAGATGCCCAAGAAGTTTTTATTTGTGTTTGTTTGCTGTATGTTCAGTAATTCTCAATCTTAAGTGAACTCTGACAAACCTGATGTTTCTAGCTCCATTCTAATATATTCCCTAAGAACAAGAGGGAATGTCCCAATCATCTGGAGCTACTAGCTAAGAGTAACACCATTTGCCACAAGCATTATGCAAAATTTCCTAATAACGCTCATTATCAATCAGTTGGAACCTCTTTTCCACAATTATACTTACCAGCTACACCAGAATTTACCCTTCCACATTTCTAAAACCTAACGCACAATGGCAAAATTATATGAATCCAACCTCCCTAATTATTATCATGCTTCTACTCATGCCCCCATTTTCTATGAAATGGACCCATAGAGACCCCAACCCAATGTACAACAGCAACCTTGTTGGTTTGTTTTTGAGTAGCCTAAGGTGTGACCTAAAAGCAGGGACCACTACTGGTCGAAGTTTTTGTCTATGCTCCCAGGCATTCAAAGAGGCACCCAGAATATTCCAGCCAATGCTGAAGCTTGGTAAGAAAATCACAATCATTTGAACTCCAATGACTCATGCCATTTCCTTGACCCTACTAAACAACAGTTTTCTTCTTCCGCTGCTTCTACTACCACTACTTCTATTTGTTTTGACCTAAGAACATGACATGACATCTAATATCCCCAAAGAATTTAACCACAATGAGAATGAACACTAGATGATACTAAATAGAACCGTAGGATTGGAGAGTACATTCCTTCATATGCTCACTCCAAAGACTTCCGTTGTCCTTAAACCAGCAAGCCATGTGCCTGAGTACAAATCGAATGGAAAGAAAGTGTGTTCGTACATGGAAAATTCCCATCAGCTAGAATGCTAAGAGTGTATGGAAAAGCCATGGTCCATTCTTCAGGAACTAACTGGGTAAAGGATTGTTCATCCATTCTGTAGGAATTATGAATGTTTTTTACACCAGCTTACTACTCGAAAGAGTATTAACCCTAAATAAAATGTTCATTAATCATTTATATTACAACAATATCCAAGAAATATTGCAATACATTTTGCCTAAGTGATTTTCGCTTTTTTAGAATGAAAGTAAATATCACAAATCAAGACCAATAATGTGAAAAATAGAAAACATCTGAATAACATCTGGCCAAAGAAAGCACAATCAAATTACGAACCTGCCAGTGTCACCAGTTCCTAATGGTTTCACAGGTCGGAAATGTTTCAGGCCTATTTCTTCACCACTGTCCAAAATCTGATGATAACATACAGGTAAGGAACCCATTGAAAGATCTCATTTATGTTTGAGTTTAGAAAATAAAGAGTATACAATTACAATTTTTCTATAGGAAGAAGTTTATATGCCGGCAGTCCACATAGTAACTCCCCATTGCCACCGTCCAACTTGTTGGAGATTGGTGTTGGATGGTGGTGATGGGCAGTTGCCGTGCGGACTGCCCGGACGCTAACCACGTCTTTTTCTATGACATTACAAAACAACAAATATTTCAAGTGAAATGATAAAAGACAAACATGATTGTTGCACTCACTAATAACACCACGAACAAAAGTCACTGTGAATAATTTTATGATGCCAAAGATATTATGTGCACAGCAAGAAAACATGAAAGTGTTTTCAGTTGAGCATTAGTTCTTTCTTTTTTGGCTACAGTATGTTTTGTATGAAGGGACGCTCAAACTCTCATTTTACCAGGTAGGCACACTACTAAGAACAATGGTTATTGTACAACATTAAGTATCTTTCCCAAGAAAGGAAAACACCAACATTTCTGTGCTGCAGATTAAAGACAAACAACAAAAAATCATGCAAAGAGAGTTCATGATATTAACAAAATCAAAAGAAATCTATATGAGTAGCTTGCTTTACGCTGCATATGCAAATGATATTTGTGAGATTTAATTCAATTATCATGATTATGGATGGTCTTCCTTCAATGTCTGCAGCAAAGTAGTACTAAAGCAAACTTTGTGTGCTGAAAAATGCAAATATTTCTTCTGTTGTCCATAAGAGAAGGCCTTGGATCTTGAGGCCATGGTCTCAACAGTAGGCCAAAACAAGAACTCAGATTATCTTTGAATGCAACTTGCCGATTTGTGCCAGTAAAATAAGCATTAGTAGTTAACATGAGAGTGATAAAAAAAATGGCAAATTGGCAATGTCCATGACCCTCAAGTCTCCTTTAAGGACTAACTCCACCTGTAGGCTTAAGAAAAACCAATAAAAACTATAACATGAAAGGATCTACCTTCTGGATTGCTCGCCAAGATGGATTGTCCTTTCTGTGAGGCTTAGGGAGGACCAGCTTTGAGTGGGTGATCCAGAGGTCTTCAGGTTTCTGTAGAGCTTCAATATAAGTCACCAGTGATATAAATCCAAAATTTAAAAGTAAGTATGACAGATTAAATCTCCTTGTTAAAAAAAGTATGACTGACTAAATGAGCCATTACCAAGTTAGCATCTGGAAGCTCCCGCACAGCCTCATCGACATTTTCAGCAGTCTCTTTCACCTGAACATTAAAGTTAGCAGCGTGAATGCATTTCATTGGAGGTGAACTTGGTCACTAGCGTCACACATTGAAACACTAGGAGAGAGCTATGTTAAGGAAAACCACATACATGAATTGCAAGAAATAGCCCTGTCCAAGATATTTTACTAGTTTTCAGCTAATCATACTTGATCATCACATCTTCCCCAAGTGACAGCAACAAGTATTGCATCATGATAATTTTAATTTTCAAAAGAGTTCTAAAGCCAGGATAAATTTCTTTACTTTTTTTCTTTTTAAACAAAACCAGTGAATATTGGGGAGACTTTAGGAACGACACTAGTAACATCATAAAATAAGCATTAGCACATAGCACAACAGGACAAAGAACCAAGGTGGAGTCATACCAGCTTTGCACTCTCATTAGCTTTTCTATCTGGAATGCAATTATGAAGTGGCTCGACATGCTCACTACCATCCAGTTGTACCCCAATGAAGTATTGGACTTCACCCTGTTGGAAGTAATCGTTTAGGATTCTTTTTTTCTTTTTCAGACTTAGTTGCCTAACACACATAATTCAAATTAATAAAAAGGATACATGCTTCAACTAGCAAGACAAACAAAAGGATTGAGGACAAATAATTTGATGCACCTTTTGGTCACGCATGGGTTGCAAGTGGAAAAGATTCCAGAACTTCTTCCCTACACCATTTTGAACAATTCGTTTTGTTTTAGAAGAGAATAAAGAGTAACTATGGATGGCATGAAATTTTAAGTAATCTCATTTCTGCTGCTAAAGAATAAACCAGTCGTATGATAAAAGGAATGCTAATAGATAGCTAGATAAGCACTACAAGCACTATATATATAGATATATAATGGTTTATAGATACATAATGGTTTATTAATATATGCATAACAAATCTACCAACTAGAGTGCAAATGTCCCCTTCTTCACCTGAATACATATTCTGATAAATAACTGGCTGGGAAGATGACCTTTATTGTGACTTTTGAGAAAACGATTCCAAAAGCCAAAGGGCAACAAATTTTACAAGAGCAAATATTTAGAATTCATAACAAACATTGAAACCCAAAAGAGGAGGTTTGCAGAAAGAAACATTAGATCAACTTAGATGCTTCTTCAAGGTAACTTAACAAAAGTTATACTAGGTGAGCACACCTGTTTTCGTGTAGTTTATCAATTGCACGGTAACATCCGTTTGATTATCAATAGCTTCTCTTATTTTTCTCACAGTAACAGGATCAGTTTCAGGGCCTTGAAGAAACCTGTTGTAAATGACAACATTTTTGTGCAAATCTTAGGAGAGGCAAACACCACCAACACCAAATAGTAGGAATGTAACGAACAATCATTTTAAAAATTTATTAATAAACAGCATAGATCAATGACAAAAGTCCAATTTTGTAATAGAAAATATATATTCAAAAAGTCAGAATATCGAGACGATTTAGTCCGAATAGAAACATGAAAGTTTCAACAGCAATCCCCAATTCTTAATATAATGTAAAAATACCTATGGCTTTACATGTTCAACATTAAGCATTCTTGTGATCTTCTCAAATCAATTTTCCCATGATATTTTATTTTGTGTATCTCCAAAGTTTCCTATCTGTTCCTTCAGTTTCCTACCATTTCTAGAATGAGAATGCTTCATGGTTGTTTCTATATGCCTTGTTACACCATCGTACAATGCAATTTCTACTAGCTTTTGTTTTTCAGTGTATAGCAAGGAAGCTAAACCAGAGGAGTTTTTGTGAGATTGTTGTATCAAAGCAATTAACTCCATATTTCCAAAACGCTTAACCCTCTCTCTCTCTTTAACTCCTCCATATTCAAAAAGCTTAACACACACTCTCTCTCTCAGAGACAGAGTACGCGCTAGAGAGAGGGAGAAGGGCTAGAAAGAGAAACCTATGTTACACTTTTGTAAAGGTCGGATAAGGGTCATCACTCTAAAGTCGGACGGTGATGAAGGAAGAGTGGGTCGTGCAATCGAATGAATAACATCTTTGGGGAACCACTATCCCTCCATCACCGTATTGGACGGTGATGAACCTTGTGGTAATTTTTTTTATTACGGCAGTCCTACCTTGAGCTTACTTTCATGGTTCTATATCAAGTAATAAATATATGGAAAAAGCGATTTACTTCGGTTAAGATTTTTTTTTTTTTCCTTTCTTCTGGTGGTGAGTATGAATCGAATAATGGAAGAAGCATAAATCATCATCTTCAATACGAAAAATAAACAAAAAGATATATAAAATATTTCGGAAACTCACCTACAGTTTCTTCCCAGTATCTCTTCTCGGCTATACTCTGTTAGCTCCAAGAAGCTATCAGAAGCGAATATCTGAAAACATTTTACACAAATAAGCATATTTAGTTACGGGAAAGGTTAAATAAGAATATTTAGTTACGGCAAACGTTTTTAACATAGAAGATTTATGCTTCTCCTATCATCCAGCTGTACAATTTTGATCAAGAGAGTCATTCAATGTTTGATCTTAGATCCGACATTTCAAAGTATTTTATTTTTAGTTTTTTTTTATACAAATTGTTTGAATAGAAAATTTGGTATGCGATATTTTCTCATTGGAGTGCACCTATAAAAAAATATTAAAAATAATTTTTCGATAAAATAAAATGATCAAAATATCCTTTGAAACTTTAAGGAGTATTTTAGTCATTTTATATTATTGACATTTTTTTTTCCGCTAGTGCGAGTTTAATAGAGGATTGGACGTATAAAAATTGATGTTAAAATAGTTTATAAAAAAACAATTAAAAATAAAATAGTATAGAGACGTGACATTTTGATTGGGACAATCCTAACCCTCCATTCAAAATGGACTGCTGGATAAAGGGAAGCATATAAGTTTTATGTTGTAGGGGAAACATAGAAAGTTTGCCCTTTAGTTACTAGGCATCATAACGGAGAAGTCTCTTTAAACCAGTAACTGGGCTCCCGCCTATTAGTTGGCCCTGACTCAAGCCGAGTTTCATGGGCGAGTCAAGTGGACTCACCCGAGTAATGTACAAGGCCGAGAAGTCCTAAAACTTATAATAAAAAACAAAAATTCGTTAAAAATAAAATATTGGGATAGACTATTTATTTTTTATGTAAGGAGGTTACGATCAATCCTAGCCATTAGATGTGAAATTATATATGGGATTTTACACTACGAGACTATTTATCTTTGTTTCAAAGTGGTCGCAATTGCTACTTGCGATTAAATGTCAAATTAGATGCATGGGGTGCGACACATTTGTTGTATTAAAAGGCACAATTATTTACTCTCCAATTAATTTTGATGTTAAGTAAGTTAAAGAAATAATGTAAAAGGGAGTTGCGTAATAATACCAAAAATAAAAATAGTAATAAAATCTAAAGCTCATCAATTTTAAGTATATCTAAAGCTCAAACTTTAATAAAGGTTATCTCACAGTTTATCACCAAACTGTAATTTCAACAACAAAATAACCATTTTAATTTAAAAAAAAAGAAAAAAGAAAAAAAAAAAGAAAAGCAAGAAAATCTTGTCATACTAATGTCATTTCTTTGGAAAAAGCATCTTGTCGTATTTCCTATATTATTTTATTAAATTAGTAATAATTGTGATCAAGTAATTCAAGCTAGTTGAGGCCAACAATAAAGAGACCTAAACCAAACTTACTTTTCTGCAACAATTTGTAATGAGCTTCATGAGCTTGAAATCTTACAATGGGGTTGTCTGGTAATCTTGGATCAGTGATCACAAAGTTCTTCTCGATACGTTCAAGTGTTGTAGCAAGATCTATACCCTTTCTCATCTCCTTTTGCCTTACTTTATCATCTAAGCTATCCGATCTTTCATCATCACTATCCATCATTTCCTCAGTCTCAGCAACAACATCAGCTTCTCCATTATCCACATGTGAGTGGCCTTTTCCGATAAGCCTGAAAGCAAGAAAATCCCGACTGCTTACATTGTAATTTATCAAAAGAAATGTATTATTCTCGACTTCGTTTTCACATGGAAATGTATGATAGTTTATAAAAATAGGGCCACCCACCCCATGAAGGATCGCAATCCGGACTTGCGGGGCTTCTTGGGCCCTTGGGGCATCTCACTTATCTTTGGAATCGAGGTTGTTATACCAGCATATGAATTCCTTCTTGGTGGAGCTATGTTCTCCGAGTTCCTCCTTCCCAAAGTTGGGTCAGATCGAACCTGCTCTCCACCGCCTTCAGATCTTCGCATGAAAGGAGGCCGATTTGTGGACTCAGACAGTGCACGGGGTTGCTTCACCGCCAGAACGAGCTCTGACACCGAGCTCACTGCCATTTCTTTTTGTCGAGCTGCACAATGAAGCAAACGACATAACACATGAAACGTGAACTAAGCTTTGAAGAGAAATCACAAAGCAGATCATATGTGAGAGCAAAGTACATGATTTGATCAATTTTAGTTTGAAAAAGTTTGGTACATACAAAGTCGACTCCCAGCTTTTATGTTGGACGTGCCTGTGTATCTACACTCATAAATACTAAGTTTATCTTTTTTGAAAATTTGGTTTTACTTCATTTGAAGTAATTTGCTGAATATTATATAGTTTTGGCCAAAAATACCTAAAAAAAGTTGGAAATCACTGAAAATTTGAATATTTATTTAAAATTACACACAATTAAAGATATATTCCAAACAACTAACAAAATAACATTATTCAGAGTATATTGATTTTAGATATCAAAATAAATTTAAATATCATCCAAACAGGCTCTAGGAGTATCCATGTTAGCACTATCGAATAGCACGGATTTTATTTCACTCCCATTATTTCCATTTACCATATAAGTTGTACACAAGGATGATACGAAAGTAATAGAATTATGGTCCATACAAACACGCCTTGACTTGTTCTTAACATCAAATATTAACAGGGATTGTATACAATGAGACTACTCACTTTTGGTGCAAGGAGGTTACAATTACTTATAATAATCCGATGTGAAATCTGATAACTTAAGTGTGTCACAAAATTCAAGAAAAATTCTTTTGAGCATTGAGCTTTGTCGATAGAATAAATGCAACTACACCTTTTCACATCCAACAGTCAATGAACTATGACCAGCTTATCCGAAAGGTGAATGGCCTCATCGTATATTTTTCCGTATTAAAAATGGTCCTAGTTGACCGATTGTTTTCCTTTAAACATAAGAGATCGTGGCATAGAAGTTTGTATATTATGAGAATTCCAAACCCAAAGTTACAAACGATCAGAGGTTTTGCCAGTATTTCAAAACCTGGATCAATGGAGTAGAACGTCCACCCAACATATTCGTGCCAGATCATTAGATCAATGAAAAGTCGCATAACAGAACCTATTGGGCCTTATATTAAGGCCTGACCCATCAAATCCAGGCCTAATCCAACAAGCCACATGATGGGCCTCGAATCCAGGTCATACGGGAACAGGCCTCTAATGCAGCCTGGCTCAACCTACTTATACTCGTAGACGTGAGGACTGCAACACTAAATTTTGGGAACCATGTAAATTTCACTAGATAGTTATTCTCAAAAAGAAAAAATAGTTCACACCCACTAAAAATAGGATAGATAAATCTTGAGACATTATTTTTTGAAGTGTATAGTGGGTGAAATACACAATTTTTTTACTTAAATTAATTAATCTATGGGTTGAAGAGATTGACATTCTCAGAATTTGGGGTCCTAGAATTAACCCTAGAGGAGGTTTTACAGAGGGAGTAAATAGATAGCATACTCCAGCGAGAGCATAATATCTTTTGGCAAAAACCATACTAAAATGTATATTTTGAGCTATTTAGGTTATTTACCATCATATCGAATCAAGGACTCTGGTAATCCATTAGGGCGAACCGTCTTATCCTTTGCCCCTTCTGTGTGCTTGCTAACCTCCACTTGCATCCTGCATGCCATAAAAGATAAAGAGTAATTTGAGAAGAGATTCAAGGGGAGGTTAATGCAAATTTAGTCCTTTTTATGCAAGAATTTCTCAAAACAATAGGCAGTATCCCTAGAGGAGAAAAATATAGTATAATCCATATGATCATAACAACACTGATGTCTGGTTTATCACCATCTGTTCAATTGGATGGATGGTGATGGAAGAAGTGGTGACCTACAATTCAGTTGAGGTCATGTTCAGTTTAACCCAACCCCCTCCATCACCATGCAAGCCATTCATAGGACGGTGAAAACCTCACGGTTATGCTGTTACTCTGAACCACGTGGATCATACCATAGGAAGGTGTACTCCATTCGAATTCCCTTGCTTTAATAAAAAAGAAGCAAGAATCCAAACGGAGTATGTACAGAAACTGAACAAATCTCTAAACAAAATCAAGGAAATGAAGTAGAAAATCACATTTAAACCATATTAGTGACCAAAACAATATGCTTTAAAATCTTCATAACATCACAAGAACTGAAGTCTGATTGTTCACTAGAAACTGGGAAGCTAACATCCCAAGCACTTAAATGACTGAAAAATGGAAACAGGGCTAACAGAAAAGCAAGCATCTCAAGAACCGACACTTTTTACTGAAAATAAGGCCAGGTCACGCCCGAATTTATGTTTTAGAAGTACAATTCAGATGCCTAACAGAAACCAGTAGAGTTCAATGTATGCCCATGGTTGAGAAAGCATCGTAATCGATGGCCAACCAGTTTAATCATGGAAACTATAAACGAAATCGAGGAAATTTTTGGCAAAATTTTCAGCACAACTTGAATGAGGCCAGCTGTTAACGAAAATGCAACCGAATTCCGAATTCAAGTATGGAAAAGAAATGTTCACATCTATTCTTGTTTCAACCATGATCGAAATCTGTAACTGCACACAAAGGTGAGGGTGTTGATAGTCTTTTTTTACCTATCCCTCCATCAGGGAAGTTGCAAAATATGCATGGGAGAGGGAACATTAGTTCATATTAATCACCCCAATTGTCACCAAGTCCTAAATAAACTTTTTGTGCTAAAATGTGATGCAATTGGCATCTAAATTTTATGAACCTTTTGCATTAAAAAGTGAGGCAAATGGGCATGTTAATTATATGAATCTTTTGTTTTGAAAAGTGGCCGACAAGCATTGTGCACCCACGCACCCATATAATGTGCACTATATTCCCCACAACACATGCACACGGAGTACTACATAAATTGCACTTAGTACTCAGTTTTGTGCACTGTGCATCGTGCAAATAGGGTCTTAGTTAAAGAGGCCGTGCATCTGAAAAGATAAATAAATGAAATAAAGGAGTTACCCAATAAACTTGAGGACTTTTCCGCTCTCATCTTTGATAGGAGAGATGGTAAGGAGGTTCCAAAAGGGTGTGCCATCCTTCTTGTAATTCAGCAATCTTCCGCAGTAGCCGGTCCCTGCTTGCAATGCCTCTCTGATCTTTGAAATTTCAGCACCATCCGTTCCGGCTCCTTGAAGGAAGCGGCTGGGAAAAAAAGAAAGAAAAAATATTTGATTAATATCATACTAATAATCACATTATTTATATGAAATCTATTTTGGTAATAAGGACGTTTTTTTTTCCTCCTAATCATTTAGGAGTAGGCCTGGCAGGCCATAAAAAACTAGGGCGTCGATCAATATGTGGCCTAAAGATTGGGCCATAGCCAGGCCATCACCGCACAACGGTAGGGCCGGGCCAACCCAGGGCCACAGCCACAATAGGTCCAGCCCGTCGTGGCCTTTCTTTTCTTCTTCTTTTTTTATGTATTGGATTGTATGCAGCTAGGTCAGGCCCGAATAGGGCTAGGGTCGAACATGAGCTAGGGCCTCTTTCGGCCTGGTTAGCGCTGGGCTCAAGCCGGCTCTATAAAGACAAGAGCCGGGATTGGGTCCAATGCTAGCTTTGTTAGGACTTACGAACACAGTAAAAAGTGGTCTACATTAGCTCCTATGACTCTAGCTTTTGAAAACTTGGACCCAATTGAAAATGGCTTAGGACCTTAACGGTAGTATCGCCGAACTCCATCATGAGGTTTCTAACTCCATTCTTACTAAAAGATAAGGGCCCAAATCCCCAGTTACTTACTACCACTTTTTCATTGTCACCAAAAAGGCAGGGCCCAAATCCCCATTGAATTACCTTTTTAATTTTCCAATCCCTCCACTTACACCACCCCACTAATATCTTGAAACATACTCCTAATAGAACACCCTTAAAACATAAGCATGGTTTCTTCTTTAAAAATAGGATCTCCGTTCATTGTTGAATAATTCCATGCTTTTAATGGGCTTCTTAGAATTTTCAAACAGTTAGTGGTACAAAATTCTTAGGACGGGTTGCGGTGTCTACTCCTAGGTCATGCTTAGTAACCGTTGTTGGAAAAATCGTCCGTGCTAACCAGTAACCGATCGAGATCGGAACCGGTCACTAGACGGTTCCGGTTTTGGTGACTGACCATGTATTTTAAAAAAAAAATTAAAAATTATAAAAAATTCCAAAAAATAAGAGATTTTGTTTGTAATGTATTTTATAATGATTTCCATCATTATGGAAAAACTTGGAAACTGTTTTGGCCATTAATATTTATTTTTATATTTTTTATTTTTTAAAAAATTTCAAAAATTCCTCTGAGCACAAATAAATTTTATAAAATTCATTTTTTCATTAATTTTCAACTTACATTTCATATTTTATTAGTTTTTTTTTTTGTAATTTTTTAATACTTTTTTTACCACCAATGATTGAACCGGCAGGTTTATTAATTAGGTTGATTGAACCGCTTCTAGACCAATGTCCGGTTAATCATTCCGACACTAATAACTCCCCTTAGAAAATGGTTACCGTGGGAATTTCTTACATGTCGCAGTGTTATGTAACAATATAACTCGCCATGCAACCACGACCAAAGAGACGTTTGTTTTAGACAAAATCAGTTTGACCGCCAATCAAATATAGTATAAGTTAAAAAATGTGATTAAATTTTAAAGAATAAGGGCATGTTCGATGATAATTAATTTTGTCTCACTATCTCATCTAAAATTATATACTTCAAATGATATTATTTTATTAATTATTTGGTATATATAGTGTTTTATATATAATATCATTTAATTATACATCTTTTTTGGTATTCTTACCTATTTTTAGTCATTTTTCACTAAAAAATAAATGATTTTCAGCAAATTAATTTCAATAAACTAAAAATAGCTTTTCCAAACCATAAATATCTAAAACTACATATAAGATTATCTCAAATAATTATATAAAACATAGAGTTCATTATCATGATTGACTTTATTGAAATAAGAAATTCTCAGTGATGATCAATAGATCCAAACATACCTTAAATAGTCATATTAAACAAGTTGGATTAGATTTTAAAACATAAATATATAGCATAAATAATTTAAAGAGCAACACTAAACAAATCCTAAGTTTTTACCCTTAACAAATAAGGGCCATTTTGGCCTAATACGAAAGCACAATTTGTATATTTTATTAGAATTTTGTTAAAGGGTATAGAACTCGGAATTTACATTTTTTTTTGTTTTTGGCTTGGGTAACTTAAGTGGAGCCAAATCACCAAAATGCACCTAACTATTCCCCATTTTTTCTAGGTTTCAAATTTAGAGAAAGAATTTTAATTGAAAAAGCGTGTTCTAGGTTTCGAACTCATATAATACGTTGACTCAAGTAGCTTTAATAAGTCAAATTGCCAAAATAAACTCGCTTGTTCATAGTTACAAATTCAAAACAAGCACAATTTGGGCACTTTTATAAAATGCATGAGGAATACTCAAATAAAATGATTTTTAAAAGTAAGGTACATCTTTTTTTTGGTAAAAAAAATAAATTGAGGTACTTTTTGGTAATAAAAAATAAATGAGGCAAAAATAATAATTTGAGGTATTTTTTGGTAAAAAAAATAAATGGAGGTACTTTTTGTTAATACAAAGTAAAATGAGGTAAGAAAAAATAATTTGAGGCATTTTTGGGTAAAAAATAAATTGAGGCACTTTTTGGTAATAAAAAGTAAAATAAGGTAAGAAACAATAATTTGAGGCATTTGGTAAAATAAATAAATTGATGTATTTTTTAGTAATTAAAAGAAACTGAGGTATTTTCTGTATGAATAATAAAGTGGCATACGTTTTGGTAATAAAAAATAAAATGAGGTATAGAAAAAAAATTGAGGTATTTCTTGGTAACAAAAATAAATTGAGGTACTTCTCAGGTAATTTTTTAGTAAAAATATAAATTGAAGTATTTTTTTTGAAAAATTACTCGAGGTATTTTTTACCAAAATAAACTCGCTTGCTCATAGTTACAAACTCAAAACAAGGTACTTCTATAAAATTCCTGAGGAGTACTTAAATAAAATGATTTTTAAAAGTGAGGTGAAATGGCTCATTCCACATGTTTTTAATCATGTTAACAAGGACGCGGTTAGGTTTTAGAAAAAAAGTGAAGCCTCACATCAAACTTCATTCGGCACATGAAAACCCTACCGGGACTCAAAAATTTATTTCTACTATTGGTTATGGAATCGAGTGATTTATGTACGGACCTAAAATATTTCCAAAAGGATCTTTATTGGTTATGAAATAGAGTGTACGGACTCAAAAATATTTTTCAAAATATGAAATGATCTATTTATATGTGGAAATTACCAAAAAAAGATAAGTCAACCTAACTACTTTTTTTGTTTTCAAAATTACCCCTAAGACATCCTTGGAGAGAATTTTAATTTTCGTTTTTAGTTTTGTTTGTTAGTAGCGTAAAACTTGGGGAACTGCCCTAATAACAAAAAACTTTTTTTAAAAAAACGGTTCGGATCAGGGATTCCATCTTAAGACCCATAAGCAATTTTGAAAAATAAAAAAAATAAAAAATAAAAAATAAAAAAAATAGGTTGATCGACATTTTTTGTAATTTCTGCCTATAAAAAAAGTATTTCGTATTTTAAAAAAAATTTTAAGGTCCATATGTAAATCACTTTACAAAATTTATACCCCAAAAAAGGTACATATCTTAGAGATCTATAAATAGATACATTTTTTAGGGCTTCAAATCATAATTCTTTTTCATATCCATTGAGAGACGATGGATCTGAAGGTATTTTACTCCGAAACTGCAAGTTTGATGAGATTTGAGTCGCAGCCTTATATTTTTTCATGAAGTCTAGGTCTTATTTTAACTTTTCCTTTTTAATAATATTTTAGAAAGTTTATGACATAAAGCGCATTTCCTTGGTGCAAATGCTACAATGTTAGGATACAAAGGTGATGGTTATTTCGTATTGGGTAGGCGATGATTTTTTATTTTTTTGGTAATTTAGTGGGAAGACAATCCCTTCTTTATTTTTTTAAATAAATTAGAGAATTAGATAGCAATGGACGGTATCAGTAGGATTGGAAATTACAACATTGTATCTGGGTGTTAGGGTGCGTATACACCTGCATTGTGCCACTTGCACTATCCATTTACAGTGGAAAATGCATTTGGTGCCTATGACCAGACGGAACTGGCTAAGCTAAGGACGAGACGGAAGTGGCTAAGCTAAGGACGAGAGAGAGAGAGAGAGGGGGCAAATCCAATGGAATGCTTACCAGTTCCTCCCTATGACCTCCTTGGCCAGGTAGCCCGTCATCTTGAAGAATCCGGCGCTTGCATACATGATAGGATAATCTGGCTTCGTCGCATCGGACACCACAAACGTTTGTTGAAATGTGGATAATGCATCCTTCAGATCCTTGGAAACTCTGGGGATCCCACCTCTCTCTACACCTCCATCGGACTCCTCCGAAGTCCTCATCGAGTTCCCCGAATTCCTCTGCGAGGGCCCAGCCTCTCCCGACTTCTTCACCGCGACGCCCTGAGGCCTCCCTGTTTCTTCATCAGTCTTCAGAACCAAACCCCACTCTGCTGCTCGTTTCGCCATTCCAGCTTCACCTCCGTCTTTACCATGATTTCCATTTGTGCCCCTGATCTCGTCTTTTGCTTGAGTTCCACTCATGCCCCCACCTACACCCTCTCCTCCTACCTTAGTGTAAAATTCTTTCTTGTTCATGAAAGATCCAGTACTGGTGGCAGGTTTAGTGGTCTCCTTAGTGGTCATGCATGACCCGACATCTTCCACTTCAGGCTTTTCGTGTTCTTTTGAATCAAATGTGTTGTTCTTTGTCAGCTTTTCCGGATTGAGATCAAACATATCATTGTTCTCAGGAGCTTTGTTTTGCCAAGAACTGAAGGGAATTGACCATTTGGGTGTGGCCTTTGAGGAAGGCTGAGTGGAGAAGGTTGAGGGGTTGAACACTTCAAGAGAGCCTCGAGCGTCACGGGGTAATGGGGGAATTGCCCCGGGGCCTTCGTAAGGGTATTTCACACCTTTCTTAGGGGCATGATGATCATCTGATGAGTCCATGTTATGAGTTCTTTCTTTGTTTTGAATATTTGCAGTGAGTTCACACAAGAGAACAACAGATCATCCACCTGTTCAATTGTACAGGGAGTTTAATTAACTAGGAAAATAAAGAAAAATCTTTCATTTGTTTGAACATTCCAATTTGTTGACAAAAGGAAACTTATGAAAACACAAGCAGTTTGTGAATTGACATGCTGAGCATAGTTAAATCATGCAGAGCATCTTCTCTTAGTTTTCCTGAGGTTTTGCGCTCTTTACGCTAATAAGATGTTCTGAAAAGCTGGCTATTCAAGTTTTTTCAAGTCGAATTTAAATCAAGGTTCATCATATTTGCGAATTTAAGATCCGAGTTTTTAACAAACTGACATTGCAGCTGATTTGATACTATTGATTGTATCCTTCCGTGATTAATCAAAGTGCTAGAGAGAGCTTGGCAAGGCCTGCTGTTCTTCAGGGTTGATAGCAAGTTAATGCCAAGATGCAAAATATTGAAGGCCTTCTGACTAAATTTGACCTAATTTTCATAGTTTAGGCATTCCAGAAAGTAAAAGACGATCGCTGGGAATCGGGCTTGGGCTTGAGTAGTTAGCAGCTGACATGTGGCAACGCTATATATCAAGTTCGATTCCTACCGCTGAACTACCCATAAAAAAACAGGACTGACTGCCGAGTAGAAATTTATAATGCTATAACTGAAAGGACAAAGCAAAGTAAGGAATCAAATGGCATGAAATCCTGCAAAGCCTCTTGAAAAGCAAGCCAACACTTACAAAATCGAATTCAATTCAACTAGAAAATGAACCTGCAGAAAATGTAGATACTTGTTGTATACTTGCAACAATTAATCACCCTATACAAAGTTAGTTGAAACCATAGGAAAGCCCAAGTAAAAACCATGGTGAAGCATAAAAGAAACGAATAATAGGACTCAAAAGATCCCAAATATATTCTGCAAATAGAGAATGAAGCACTAAGTTTGAAACCCCTTAAATAAGACGAACAAAAAATGATTAAAAAAGTAACGAAGCACTTAAATACTTGCTAAATTATGGACGTGAGTTCTTCTGGTTATAGAACAATTGTGATTTAAAATTAAAAAGCACTTAAATATTTGCTAAATTATGAACATGAGATTCTTCTAGTTATAGGTCAATTGTGATATAAAATTAAAAAGCTCTCCTTTGGGAATGATCTCTGTTAAAAACTGCCTCTAGTTCTTATTAATCCACCAAATTCAACAATAATAAAAATTAAGGAAAACAAGTTCCCATTATTTCACATACTACTAACCGTAGATCAGTAAACCTAGAGCAAACAATTTTGAAATGAATACAGGGAAGGAAGTGGACTCTCAGTCCTAAATGAAGTAGACAACCGTTTCAGTTGAAGAGTACACATTCTCCATACAAATTTCTCCTTTTCTTAATCAAACCCTCCATAGCTCTCTCGTCATTGTAGATGATTCCCTGATCAAACTCAAATTATCAAGCTTTTCCGACGATTTCTGAAGAGAAACTCTTTAAGGACTAATTTGAATTTTTTATATATAGTGATCCCATATAAAACTTGAATGATCAAGGGCACTAAAGTATTTACAGGATATGAAAACAAATTCCAGCACTCAAGAGCTAAGCATAAGTCACTAAAATCGAGTTAAACGAAGAATCGAAGAAAAGTAAATTCAAAAACTTCAAATCAACTCGCTTCTTCTACTCAGAAATGGCACCGAATTTAACCGAGTAGTAGAAGGAGGAGAAGCCTAAACGAGTTTACCTCTTGATTTGAAGCAACAAAATGCAAAATAGAGGAGCAGCCGCCAAATTTGGAGGCAAAACTCGCTAGAGCTGTTCGGGGAACCGCCAAACATACGCCTCCATGGACCGCAAAGGAGAATTTATGGAGAAAAGGGGACGGAATGAATAATTGGGGTTGGTGTAGCAGAAAGCGCCATGCCTCTAAGAACACTCCCACATGGCTTCCTAGTGTGGGTGTTTCTAGAGAGAGAGAGTAATGAAATCTATGTTCTTCTGGCTTCTGCTTTAGAGAGAGAGAGTAGTGAAAACTCTGGGAGCAAAATTCTGGCTTCTGCTTTAGAGAGAGAAAGGGTGTGTGTTTTCTAGAGAGAGAATAATGAAAAACGGGTTTCGGTAGAGAGAGAAAGTGTAGTGAAACTCTGGGTTTTGGCAGAGAGAGAGAGAGAGAGGGAGTTGCAGATTCCGGCCGCGTTTTTTAACCAGACAGAGTCACACGATTGGGGTGTGTGAGATATATCGTTGTTGGGTTTTCTGTATTAAATGAGTTTCTTTTTTGTATTAAATGAGTTCGTTAACAAGACATTTCTCATTTCTTTGTTGTCTTTCTTGCCCCCTTTTGCCCTCCAGTTTTTATGTTATTTCCACCCTCTGCCCATTCTCTCTCTAGGTCGTATTCTCTCTCTCTAGGTTCGTATGATGATTTTTTGGGATACGTGGATGGCTGGGAAGTGGGGACCAGCTTGTCCTACTGTTGTTGTTTATGGCGGAGAGAGGCATGGAGCGTATGGGTGAATGTAAATGGTATAAAATAGTTTTTTTCTTTAGCGATATTTTGCTGTTCAATACTGGAAGCTCATGGTCTGTCGTACTTAAATAGCATAATGAAGAATCAGAATTTGTATAGAAGATTCCAATTAATTGAGAAAAAAAGACTATAATGATAATAATGATGATAATATTTTGTTTTTCTTCTCCTCTCGTGAAATCAAGATTTTTAGAACCAGTGTTCGAATCAACGACTCAGGCTGCATACTCTGCCCATTTTCATGCTGAGTTAGGTTGAGTACTGTAGCAAAAAAAAGTGCTCAAAATTAAAAATGTAGAAAATTTTCAAAAATATATATTTAAAATAAAATTAAACAAAACGTATCTAAATGAGGTTGAAAAAGTAGTAAGAAAAATAGATTTTGAAAAATTAGTTTGTGACTGAAGATAATTTTAAATAATCTAAAAATGATGAAAGAATGTAAAAACAATTGTTCTTGAAATACTTTCTAATCTATGTCAAAATGATAGAACACATAAATAAGCATGTTTTAAATAGAAATATTATTTTTTAAAAAAAATTTGAACCTTTTTTAAGACCTCCGAGTTGGACACTCAACTTGTAGACTATTGGGCTCAACAGCCCAAGTTATTGGGGGCCAGTTCATTGACCCGAGTAGTAGAACAGAACTCAGGCGAGTCCACTCACCCAAATAGTCACACTGTTTAGAACTCTAAAATGTATGCAACCTTTTAAGCCTAGCTATTAATCGTAAAAAAATAATTTTTTATCAAATTATGTTGGCTCCTAAGAAATTAATGTCAAAATTTGTTTAAAAGCCCAAAATTCATTTTTGTTATTTTGAAAAATAATCATATCGTGATCTTAAGATGAATCTCAAAAGTTTGAAATTTAAAAAATATGTTCTAAAATGAAAAGGAAAAATTTCGAACAAAACTCGAAATTTTCATCTTATTTCATTTTAGACCTTCTTTCTATATTTTTTTCTAAGCGGCATGAAAAAATCTCTAAGGATATCACCGTACCATCATATCTTATTTCCATCATTTATTCACTTTTGATCATAAAAATTAACCCAAAAAACATTTTTATACCATTTCAACCCAAAAACATTTCAAAACGTTTTTTAACCCAAAAACTTTTTTAACCAACCTGATTATATATTTTAACCAAAAAACGTTTCAAAAATATTCTTTTATTAAATTTTGTTTATTTTTTCAGCCTCTCAAAGTCACGTTGAGGGCTCCCTATCTCTCTCTCATATTAAGTTGAAATGGTATAAAAATATTTGTTGAGGCTAATTTTTATGGTCAAAAGTGAATAAATGAAAGAAATAAGAGATGAGGGAGTACGATGAAATTCTTAGAGATTTTTTTATACCGTTTGAAAGAAAAATGGAAAGAGAGTCTACCATGAAATAAGATGAGGAATTAGGGTTCTATACGAATTTTTTTCCAAATAAAAATGGTCATTAGGTTAATGTAATTATATTCTTGTCGGGACCAAACTGTTATAAAATGTATAGGAAAATGGTTTGAAAAAAAATTATATAGATCATCAAAGCTTGAACATTATATTTGTAAAAAACAATTAGGATTTAAAGCTCTAGAAATGGTGTATATTGCAACAAATTATTTAGGCCGTTCATTTCTCCCTAAATGTAAGTGTTCATAAATCCGCAAGGCTTGTACTGTTGTTTTAGTTTCAATTTTTATCAGTGGTACTGAAAATTAATTTTAGAGCCATCATTAAAATTTATGTTCTCGGAAGTGCTTTTGAGACAAAAAAAGAAAAAGAAAAAATTTGAGGTGAGTTTTTATTTTGTTTTTCATATAGCCTATTCCTGGTACAAACTTCATTCCTTTATGATTGCGGGTTAAACTGCTCCACATAGGTAAAAGCAGCCCCTTTCTTTTCGGCGTAAAAGGGGTATTGTTAAAAGGCTCCAACTATCTGGGTATTCGCGTCTAATTTTAAATCGATAAATTGACGCCTCAAAAATAGGAACCACATAGGTGTTTTAGAATATTTTAAGGGAAAAGTTTTTATAGAGTCGAGGCTCTAAACAATTAAATTTGAACTTATTTCAAAAAATTTACTAGAAGAGTTTGTTTTGATGCTCAAATATATTCCAATTGACCATCTTGACATCAAGATCTATAGACATGAGAAAAAAAATAGATTTAAGTTTTGGAAATAATGTATTTTGTAACACAATTTTAGACCATCAATTTTTAATATTTTCAAATTTTTATATATATGCCTATATTATTTTTTAAGCTTTAAACTTTATAAATAAATATAAAAATATATCTTAAGGCTATCACAAAGATTTCCAATATTAAAACCATATTTCTTGACACTATTTGAAGGTAGGCTCTAATATTGTTTAGACCCTAGGCTTTATACAAACAGCACCCTTTAAGTAAATGCCATTATATTTGATAAAAATCATCATATACATTGTTTTGTCAAATTTTCATGCAACATTTGTGTAGTAATATAATGTTTAAATACTTCTAACTTTCGTTCTAATGTTCGCTTTCTTTATTTTTACTCAATTTTTATGTTTGGAAAAAGTTTATATAGAGCTTAGGGGGTAAACAATCAAATTAGAGCGCACATCAAAAATTTCACTGTAATAGGTTGTTTTGATGCTCAAATATGATCATCTCGACATCAAGATGGATGGACATGAGAAAAAATGGATTTCAAATCTCGGAAATAGTGCATATTGTAATGTATTTTTGGACCGTCAATTTTCAAGATTTTCAAGTTTTTATAGATCTGCTTGATCTATATTATTTTCGAAGCACTAAATTTTATAATTAGAAATAAAAATATATTTTAAGGCTCTCACAAAGATCTTTAGTATTGAAATCACTCTTCTTGATATTAGTTGAAGGTATGCTCTAGTTTGATTGTTTAGAGCCTCAACTCTATATAAACCGCACCCTTCATGTTTTCCCTATTTTTTAGGTTTTAGTTTATATAATGTTGCTCTGACCTTATTTGTAGAAATAAGGTTGCCGTAATTCGCACTATCCATTTTATTCATTTGTTTCTATTCCATAGAAGTTTCATTCTCGGAAAGAAAAGAAGGGATGAGATCACAGTATTTCAGATAGTACAGACTTCTCACATCTTTTAAGACAACCAAATTTATACCATAAAATGGATGATGTAGATATACTACAATTTTATTTCTTCTATATAAACTTTTTTCTCTCTCCATTTTTATTTTATTTACAAAATGTAATTTCTAACCCAAATGGAAACCGAGCAGCCCCAATCGCTCCAAAAGTTTTATGTACCTTGGTAAAGAGTACGGGGGGAGTAGCATGTGTGGCTATTAAAATTTTCATTGGAAGATACAGTACCAGACCAGATGAATATTTTGCACAGAGAGAGAGAGAGAGGGGTAAATATCAAATAATGAGGGATGCAACTGGCAATGACCCCGAATTTCTTCGTAGTCCTTTCCATATTCGTTTCTATCTCTACCTTACTTTTTCTAGTGTTGAGAAATTCACCTTTAATATCCCATTTAAAACTTATAATTATATAAATATTTTAAATTTTTATATATCACTGGTCTATCTGTTTTATCCATATCTTTTTTTTAAAGGCAAGGGCGAGGTCCTAAACAATCAAATTAAGGCGTGCCTCAAAAATTCACTAGAAGGGGTTGTTTCGATACTGAAAAACACTCAATTCGATCATCTCGACCTCAAGATGTATGAACATGAGAAAAATAGATTTCAAGTTTTGGAAACAATGCATCATGTAATGTATTATTTAGAACGTCAATTTTGCAAGATTTTTGAGTGCCCTTAGATCTGCTCGATCTACACTCTTTTTTAATATTTAAATTTTATAATCAAAGATGAAAATAAGTTTCAGACAGTCGTAAAGATTTTCAATACTAAAACATTATATTTTCATACCATTTGAAGGTACACCTTATTTCAATTGTTTAGAAGATTGGCCTCATACAAACCCCACCCTTTTTTTTAATTCAAAATTTACCCCTAAAGAAATTGAATATCCTAAGTGATAAATAACTTCAAATTTTCAATATCCGTAGTTATATATTTTTTAAAGTAAATTTTAGGGAAAATCAAAATCACTTTTGATATTGAGAATCTGACTCTTGGCTTCAAATTTTTAATATATGAGGAAGCACTGTAATTAAAATTTCCATGCAACTTCAAATATTCAAAATCCAACGTGAAAGATCATTTTAAAAAATGACTTAGGATTTTGAAATTTCAATATCCGAAGTTAGGGTAAGATTGAAAAAAAAAATGGATAAAAGGGATATGCATCCAATATACAAAAATTTAGAGAAATTTTTGTAATTATAATATTTAAATGGGATATACAAATAGATTCCTCTTTAATATTTTGCAGTTTTACACTTCCTCCCACTTTGAGCTCCGTAGCGGCCATAGCGTGGACGGTCAAGGGGGTAGTTGCTTAATAAGATTTGAAGAGACTACATTCTCATGTGGGAGCAAAAGGTACAAATGCTCCCTCAAGCAAAACCCTAATTGGAGACCAATATAAAGAAAAAAAAAAAAACTAGAGTACGCCCTTGGATTTACCCCCCTAAAAACCACGCAACCTGGAATTTTGGCAAAACTACTCAATTTTTGGATAGTGACGGAGGGAATTTAGGGGTGGCTCTAGTATGCGATAAAATGAGGAAAAATAGATTTTAATAGCTTGGCTATGTGCAGCAATCAAGAACAATATTGTTTAAGAGGGATATTTTAGTTCAAATGAAAGGTTCTATATAAGTACAAAGGAAAGGCCCGGGACATGGATAAAAATATTGAGAAGAAATTATGACGTATTGTCTGACTATGGGTACGATCTTTGATAGAGTGGAATAGCATAATAAGATTTGTACTGCTGTCCCCCAACAATGATAATGATGATGAGTATGAATATGCTCAAAATATATAACTTGTTTGTTTATTTTGAAATAGCTCACATGGTGATTCTAAAATGGATCCCAAATTTCAAATTAATATGAACAAGCAATTGGGGCATTTGCTTTGTAGGGTTCTCTAGAACTCTTAGCTTGCGAAACCTGGAATCCAAATATCGGGATCCCACCCAAGATCGTGCACATGATTGGCTAAATGCAAAGTAGATAAATACAATTATAAATCAAGTACGAGAAATAAAGCAAATATAAAAAAACACACCACCACAACACATGATTTACGTGGTTCACCCCGTATGGCTACATCCACAGCCTCAGTAATTAGAAATCCATTATCACAATGAAGATTACATTTTTAAGCTCTAGGAGATAATACATATCTCTAAACATCGGTAAAAGACCACATCGATCTTCCCTTCTAAACTTGCTCTCTCGACAGAGCAATATGGTCGATCAATAGGTTTTTTTCCACCGCAATATCGTTATCGGAAAGATAACATCGAGAGCAATCGAGAGATTTCTCTCTCTAGAATTGGAAGCCTTACCAACTCAAAACTCATGGGAATACCGTCTCTCTTGGAAGCCATATCTCTCTCTCTTGGAGACCCATCTCCAAATTGGAGATCTATTTTCATAACCCCCAAAGGCGTGACCCTCAAAAGGATGGTATTATAGAGATCACCTTGAGCTTCTTTCTTACTCTCCAAGAAACCCCTTATCTTTTTACCATAATACCCTTAATCTTTTAATAAGAACATAGGTACGGTGATTTTAACTAACACCAAAGCTAACAATCTCGACATTGGTTGAAAAATCATCATAATTGCTTTGGAGACCTTCATTAGATATATTTGTTGATTTCTTCTCACTTGCCTCTATTATGAAATTTTTACAAACACTTTACCTCCATATTTCTCCATCTCAAATCATGTATCCATCAAACTCCACCATTCATCTTTTTCTTAATGCAAACCTTAGCCCTGTACGTACCTTGTGCTCCGATATCAATTGTAGGGTTCTCGATAACCCCTAGCTTGTAGAATAGGGAATCGTAAATACCGGCATCCTATCGAAGATAGTGTACATGACTAGCTAAATGCGAAGTAGATAAATACAACTATAAATCGAGTACGAGAAATAAAGCAAACATAAAAAAGTATACCACCACAACACACAATTTACGTGGTTCATCCTGTAGGGCTACATCCACGGCCTTGACAACTAGAAAGCCACTATCACAATAAAGATTACAGTTTTGGTTTACAAAAGATAATATCTATTTCTAAACATCTGTAAAAAACCATCACCGATCTTCCTTTCTAAACTGACTCTCCCGACCGAACAACACCGTCAATTAATATACTCTTTCCTACTGGAATATCGTTACCGGAGAAATAACATTGAGAGCAATCGAGAGATTTATCTCTCTATAGTTGGAAAACTTACCAACCCAAAACTCGTGGAAATGTCGCCTCTCTCTCGGAAGCCATGTCCCTCTCTCTTAGAGACTCATCTCCATATTGGAGATCCATTCCCATAACCCCCAAAGGGGTGACCCTCAAAAACATGGTATCATATCTTCTTTGATTCTCTTTTATAGAAATCACCTTAAGCTTCTTTTTTGCTCCCTAAGAAACTATTTCTCTTTTTCACTATAATACCCTTAATCTTTTAATAAAAACATAAGTATAGTGATTTTGACTATCACCAAACCTAACATACATGAGGGCATAAATGTAAATTTTCCTCATTCAAAGTAATACAGGTGCAAGAAACATCCGTCTGATTTCCTTCAATTTTGCAACATATATTTTGCCAAGCAAAATACATTAAGGAAAAAGTTTATATAAATTTTCAACCTTATACTATACAAGTAAGGTGCACCTAAAAAACCCATTCCTTCAATTTTGCAACATATATTTTGCCAAGCAAAATAAATTAAGGAAAAAGTTTATATAAAGTTTCTACCTTATACTATACAAGTAAGGTGCACCTGAAAAACCCATTAAAGAACGTTGTTCCTATGCTGAAAAACTCTCAAATCGATCATCTCGACCTCATGATTCACAAACATGAAAAAAAAAGGATTTCTAACCCTAAAAATAGTTTATCTTCTAACATATTCAAGATTTTCAAGTGTTTATAGATCTGCTTGGTCGTCAACATTTCTTAAACTTCAAATTTCATAATTGGGGGAAATGATAGATTTTCATATCATTGCAAGGCTTTGCGGCACCAAAACTATATTTTGGCATAATTTTGAGCTTACTTTAAGGTTGACACCTTATACAAACCTCACCCATAAATTAAACACACAATTTTATCGACTATGGCTTACAAATTGGAGAAAAATATGCTCACACTATGAAGTGGGCAGCTATTGAGTAATGGCATCCACTAAAATTTGAAATAATCTCGGTTGTATAAAAGTTTAGAGGAATTTTTTTTTTTGAATTTAGTGACACACCTAAGCTTTCAGATTTCTCATTAAATGATTATAGATAACTTTGACCTTCTTGTACTAAAAATAAATCTCTTTCATTATTCTCTAATAGAAATTTAAATGGACATCATGTATTCCAGGAACTATAATTACTATAGTTATATCGCACTAATTATACTTTTATCTTTATAATGTTCTCTCTCTCTCTCTCTCTCTTTGTGCATGTGTGCGGTGCCTTTATCTTTTCTATTAATAGTGTTCGAAACTACTACTCGAGGTTAGGACTCAGCCTATGCCCAATCCAAGTACTCGTCCCGAGTAGTGCTGAGTACTGTAGCAGCAAAAAGACAGTTAAAACAATTATAAAAAAACAAAAAAAATCCAAAAAAATGAAATGTATGTTTAAAGTAAGATTAAACAAAATACATCAAAATGAGGTTAAAAAAGCAGTACAAAATAGACTTTAAAAAAACAACTCGACTAGGGTATTTTCGAAATAATCTAAAGAATATGGGAAAATGAAAAATAAGTATTTATGACCAAAACACTTTCCAATTTGTGCCAATGACAGAAAACATAAAAAAACATACCATAAATAAATTTTTTATTTTTTTGGATTTTTGAATTTTTGTTTAAAATCCTTGAGTGGTACACCCAACTTGGGGAAACTTAGACTCACCAACGTGGCGAGCCCGAGTACTTGGCTCAAGTGGTCAAACACTGGCTACGTATAACATAAGCCAAACTACAAACACATCCTAAAATACATTAAACGTTCAAAAAAAAATTAAGTATTAGAGTAATAGTTTATACATATATATATACCATATAGCTAGGGAAATTCCACCCCAAATTCCAAGATTCATGATGGAGGAGTTGGAGAGAGGGGAGATCTTTGAAGGTAATGGCTCTCCTGGTTTGAGATACCCTGTTTTATCCATTGATCCCTCCATGGTAGCGGGGATGCTTTCCAAGATAAAGATGGTGGTGGTGGGTTCCTTCTCACCACCTTCAAATGACACTTTTGGCCTAAGGGATTGGGCAAAACGGTGCTGGGGCATATCTTATTACCTTTAGGTGAAAGTCCTAGGTGTGAAGAAGGTGTGGCCCTTTTTCTTAAGGAGAAGGAAGATGTACGTAGTGCCATGTGCCATAGATTTTCAAGGGTAAGAGATAAATTACTCTCGTTTGATCTAGATTGGGATTTTTTTTTGGGGAAGGATCGTATATCAATTAGAGTTAAAATTTAGAGGCTTGAAGGTTTTGTTATCCATGAAGTCATTCGTTTGCAGCTAGGCAAACAATCTTTTATGATTTTAATTAAATGTGAGGTTGCCTCGAAGTCCAGTAAGATCGTGGAAGAATTAGTGAAGGTCGCCATTGGCGAGGAGTGGCATTTTGTTGCTCCCCGAAAGGACATGATTCAGATATCGGAGTCTAATACTAAGCCTGTTAATACGTGGAAATGACACCATAAGAAGAAGACGAAGTTCCATAAAGGCAATTTTGGGCAGCAAAAAAGATTTTAAAATATCAAAGAGTGCAAGAGATGAATTCCAGTAGGCAAGTTTTCTACTTCAATTATAGGCTTTTCGGTTTTCTCTGTATCCCTAGCGGAGGATTTATTGACTGAAAGTGGAAATATGGTGCATGGTTTCCCATTATTTAAGGAACCGGTAAAGCATGTTGTGGAGGCTTCTATTCCTCGGTCTGACTTACCTCCTATGGATGTGGTTCATCATGCTAGTGGTGGTCAAGCAAAGACACCAACACTATCATATCTACCCGTTGTGGAAAAGCCAGGATGTTTGGGGAAGTATCCATGCGCTCTCGATGGAACTTTTTTGAAAGATGTCAGCTCACCTTACTTGACGGGGCAGTTTCCTATTTTTGCGACCATGAATGAAAATGAGTAAGTTTCGATGGTTAAGGATAGTGTGGTGATCTTCAAGTATCTCACTTTTGACAGATCATAGGGTAACCAACTTTTGGGCGACATTCCAGGGAATATCTCACCAACTTCTTTGGTGGACCACATCAGCTCCTTCAAGGTCAACTTTGTTTCCTATAGTCCCCTGAATCTACCTAATAGTTTTGTTTCATTTGACAAATGCAGTGGAGAGAGATCTAGGTGTCTGTCTCGAGGTCATGATGAGGTTGCTTTAGGAAAGGATTTTCCAATACACCTAGCCTTTCCTCCGTCTTGCCTTCAGGCTTCCCATATCTATCCCAATCTCCCTGTCTTAGCTATTATCATATTCTTTGCCCTTTGCATGAAGCTCTACATTGCTAAGAGCTCTTCTCCCTTTGCCTGGTTTTGGGTCTTCATTGTGATCCCAAGATGCACCCTCTTCCTTTCCATTTGGCTACGGTGAAAGGTCAAGCTTTCCGCTCAATAAATAGGTTTGATCCACTTGACATTGACCCTTTGGCTCTGGTTGTGCTAGACCCAATGGACGAGTTAGATGCCCATGTTCAGGAGGTTGAGATTGCGATTGGGAAAGTTGCCGAAGTTATTGATATAGTGGAAGACCTTCCTCTAGGAGAGGATACTTTGGAGGACCACGACAACGAAGAGGCTTTTGAGTCTAACTTTGCTGCGGTAGAAATGGATGTAGAGTCTCCGTTGTTTGTCCTCCCCCAGCCTAAACAGTCACCTCCTCTTTTGGATGTGGTTGGTGAGGTGCATGATATGGCAAAGGTGGGGACTATAATAGAATATATGGGCATGGATTCTGATGTACCGTTGGGAGTGATCTGTGATGATATCAAGGCTAAGAAGAAGGCTAGATTAGACTCTATTAGTGGTTCTGCTCCTGCTGTCTCTTCTATGAAGACTCCGATGAAAAAGGTGAAGAAAGCGAAGAACTGATGGAATATTGGGATAAGGTCCTCTACTCGGTTGGGGTCTAAAGGCATCATCAAAAGTACCCTAATACCAAAAAATATGTTTTTGGAGGAGTCAGAGATGATTGAGTTGAGTAGCAGTGATTCTTTTGCGGATAGTCCGATTTTGGAGTCTGCTGCTTTGGACGAGGCCCTCTTACTGAAAGAAATCTACTTTGGACCTTGTGTGGAAGTCCAAGTTCGACTTCTCAATCCCCATTTTATTATCTTGGAATGTAAGGGCTATGGGTGATCTCATGTGTAAACGTGATGTCTTGTTTTAATTTCAAAGTTTAAACCATATGTTTTGATTCCGCAGCAGACCAAATTGCCCAGCCCCACGCTTTCTTGGGTGCGGGAAATTTGGGGCTCACGGGCTGATAACTTTTTGGGGGTTGATTCTGTTGGGGCCTCTAGGGGTTTTTGGATATTGTGGGACCCTATGGTCCTCAAGTATTTTATGTCTGTAGTAAGGGATAGCTTCTTGTTGGTTGGTTTTATTAAACCAACTCCTGATTTTTCCTAGGGCATGGTTAATGTTTTATGGCCTCATTCTGATTCTCTTACACAAAAAGGAGTTTTTATCAATGAGCTCTCCTCTGTGTTGCTTAACTTTCTTTTTTCTTATTATGTGGGGGAAGATTTTAATCTCATTCGTTGGCTGGAGGAGTTGTCCGATGCCTGCTCTTAACTCTACTATGAGGTTATTTAATGGCTTTATTGAAAGCCACTCCCTGTTAGATCTACCTATTTCAAGGGCATCTTTGAGTTGGTCAAATATCAGCACGGTTCATCTTTCTATGTCTAAACTAGATAGATTCCTAGTGTCCTCGAATTGGTTTGAATTTTTTCCCCTTGCCTCTGTCCGTGCTCTCTCTAGCCTTTCATCTGATCATACTCCAATTTTGCTGGCCTTTAAAGTGATGTCTCATAGCCCTAAATCTTTTAGACTAGAGATTGGGTGGCTGGAGGAGCAAGAAGTGATTGCTCTTATTGACCATTATTGGGAAAGTACCATATTGGTGGGATCAATTGATTTCTTGCATAAGAAGCTTATCGAGACTAAGAGGAGACTGATCCAGTGGAAGAGGGACAATAGATATGTTGTTAAAGTACTTGATTTTGAACTCATGGATTTAAATATCTAACAAGCAAATATCCTGACTGAAGAGATGAGTTCGGAAAGAAAGGAAACATTTAAGTCTTTCTTTGGCTTAAGAAGGATGGAAAAAATTTATTAGAAACAACGGTCCCGCTCCAAGTGGTTGAAAGAAGGGAACTGTAATACCAAACTTTTTCATGCTATTGTAAGCGCTAGTAAAAGGCATAATGATATCTCAGGTATCAATATCTCGGGTATTGATTATGAGGATAGTTACTCGATTGAAGGGGCAGTAGTGGATCATTTTAAAAAGGCTTTATCCTCTGAAGTATCTTTTACCCTGCGGTTAAATATGGCTCCTTTGAAAAGCCTATCCTCTGGCTGTAGTACTCAGCTTGAGGTTGAGGTCTCTTTGGGTGAGCTAAAGAGTGTTATTTTTGTTTTGTCAAGAGATAAGGCCCTGAGACCTGATGGTTTCCCCTTAATCTGACTTGTCAGGGTTTGTTAGAGATAGTGCGTGAATTCATGAGTACGGGAGAGTTATTTAAGGGAGTGAACTCAACGTATATTGCTCTAGTTTCAAAAAAGGCAGTGATTGCAAATTTGGGTGATATCAGGCCTATTAGTTTGCTTACAAGCTTATACAAAAATAGTGGCAAAAATCTTGGTTGAAAGACTAAAAGTTGTCCTCCCTTCGGTTGTATCAAGTCCTCAGTCAGCCTTCATCTAAGATAGGTTAATCAATGATATTGCTCTAATAACGCAGGAATGTATTCACTTATGAGAAAGATGGGTTTTGGGAAAAAGTGGAGAAGTTGGATTTTTTATTGTCTTTCTTTGGCCCACTGCAATGGTCCTTTTAAGGGTAGCCCCACAGGTTTCTTTAAAGCATCTAGGGGGTTAAGGCAGGGTGACCCCTTATCACCGTTCTTTTTCACTCTATATGTTGAATGTTTTAGCCTGATGATTAAAAATATTGAGGGGAGAGGTCACTTTAATGGCTTTAATGTTGTGTATGACGGGGTTAAAGTTTCTCATTTGTAGTATGTTGATGATACTCTACTTTTTTATGATGTTGATGTTATGAAGATCCAAAATATTGCCACCTTCTTTAATATTTGTGCGGTTATCATTTGTTTGAAAGTTAATTTTAGTAAGACTTCCATGATTGGTATCAACTGTGAGGAGGATGTGATTCAAGGTCTTGCAGATGCTTGGGGTTGCAAAGTGGACCATTTCCCTATCACTTATTTGAGATTGCCAATCTCCGATAAGAGACTCACCATCTTTGCTTGGGTTACAAACCTTCATAGGATCCAAACGAAGTTGGACTTCTGGAAGCCTAAATATCTGTCTCTATGTGGAAGAATTACTCTATCGCAGTCTTGTTTGTCAAACCTACCATCTATCAAATGTCCTTACTTCATATGCGTGATTTCTTATGGGGGCCTTATGGCGACAACAAAAAATTCCATCTTATGAGATGAGATAGAGTATGTACCCCTAAGAATTAAGGAGGTTTGGGGATTCGAATATTTAAGCTTGTGAATCAAGCCCTCTTGTGTAAGGAAGACGTTGAATCTAGGGCTCATCTCTTTCTGCATTGCCAATTTGCTGCTAGGATTTGGCATTGGTTCTTTGCTGTATTGGGCATCTCTATGCTGTTGACTCAGAATGTGGAAGGTATTGTAACTCATCTCTCTTTTCCAACCCTGCCAAAGATTGGAAGAACCATTTGGAAGATTACTCGAGGTATAATTATGTAGGAAATCTGGTTGGACCGTAACATGAGTACTTTTGAAGGGGAGTGCCTTTTTTTTGAAAGGGTTCTTTCTAGGATCAAACACTCCTTATGGTGTTGGCTTGCTGTTACAAAGGATGGTTGGGGCATTTCAGAGACTAATGTTATGATTCACCTTCATAACTTAATCTTGCTTGGCCATGCCCTGATCAGGCCAAGGAGTGTTTGGCTTCCACCTCCGTGTGATATGTATAAGCTAAATTTTGTTAGGAGCTCACAGGGGTAATCATGGTTCTGCTGGTATTGGCGGTGTGATCCGAGATACCTTTGGTCTCGTTCTCCTATCTTATGGAGGCTCGATTGGTGTAGCCATTGCTAACTATACTGAAATGACAGTTCTCCTTCAAGGTTTAAAACTTTTAGTGGCTAAGTTTGGGTGTTAGGCCTTTTGTTATTGAAGGAGATTCGTAAAATGCCATTAAGTGGTGTAAAAAAGAATTGAAAGTTCCTTGGAAATTTAAATCTTTATGGCTTGAAATCACGGACCTGATGATAGGAGCATTCGATTCTTTTCAGCATATATTGAGGGAAGCTATTGGCCTTACAGATTCCCTTGCTAAAAGGGGTGTCTCTCTCCTCTCTCTTTCTATCTCGAATGATGTAAATCCCATTTGGGTAATCATTTTTCTTCAATAAAGTTCTATAATTTTTTTTTTCATGAATGATATTTTCATGCAAATTTGAAGGAAAAAATATGAGGGGACCGCCATGGCTTCCGTAGGTCCGTAGAGATTTTTAGGCAAAACCATCACAGACATGCTATATCCGTGACAGGGCGAAATACTGTAGCACTTCGCTTATAGGTATTTTTAAGACTTTTACACACACACACACACACACACACACACACACACACACACACACACACACACACACACACACACACACACACACACACACACACACACACACACACACACACATATATATATATATATATATAAGATACTAGGGTGAGCATACTAGCTCATGGAATAGTATAAGCCTAATGGCCCATATTGAATCTGGGTCGATTTGACAGCTAGGATTATATATCAGTAATATAATTTTAATATTTTTTATATACATCCAAATAACGTGAAATTTGGAGCATAAACTCTTCTCATCAAGGTGCACCTAATAAAAATATTAAAAAAAATAATTCACAAAAAAAATAAATTGATCAACATACCCCTGGAACGTTTTAGGTGTATTTTGGTCAATTTAATTTATGCAAATTATTTTTTTGATATTTTTATTAGATTTCAATATTCTTGAAGAATCAGACAGTCCAAATTTCAAGAAATTTGGATTTGTAAAAAAAATAAAATTCAATTACGAAATACAATTGTGATCATTGGATCGGTCTAGATTCAATCTGAGCCGTTAGGCTTACACTGTTTCATGAGCCCATGGGTTGACATGAGCTTTTTCTTATATATATATATATATAGAGATATATGGTTTTTATGCTACCAAGCCAACATATGTAGAAATGCAGGCCTATTAATAAATTTATTTTTAAGATGGATTTTTGGACTTAACTTTTAAGGACATGTAATCTCTAATATGGTGATTATGAATAGAAAAAAATGAGTAAATTTTAAAAACTAAAATTAATAATTCTAGTAAAAAAAATATTTGGGCCAGTAGTTTCCATTGGTTTTAGATGGATCAACTACTTGAAATTTTGAGCACGTGTTCTTCAAAACTAGAAGGATCTAATAAAAATATCAAAAAATAAATTTGTAAGAAAAAAATTAACCAAAATACCCCTGAAAATTATAGGGGTATTTTGATCAATTTATATGTTGTGGATTATTTTCTTAATATTTTTTATTATGTGAACTTTGATGAGAAT
>NW_006494943.1:3261499-3297820 GCF_000471905.2 Amborella trichopoda
TGTAATTTGGGCATTTGGAGAGTAGTTGCGGATAAGAAGGCTTAAAACAGTTTGGCGGTACGTGGAATATCCAAGTCCTCCTCATACACCTAATTTTGTTTACTTATTATTGGGGCGTTTACAAGTGGAAAGCAATCGAGCTCATATTTTTTGTGGTCTTGGATAAGAGAGAAAGAGAAACATATAATCCAAGTGAAAATATGATGGAGAGAGAGAGGGAGAGAGATAATGCTGATTGAAAATGTGGATAGAGAGAGAGAGAGAGAGAATGGAAGTGAAAATGTGATGGAAGGGGATGGGGTGCGGGGGGTGGGTCCAGTGGCACGTGAAACAGTTTGGAGGAGTCTTTTTATCTTATCCGGAATCCTTGGCAGTGCAGGCAAAGAAGGTCTTTCCACTGAGGCATCACATGCCCCTCCACCTTACTACTTCCCTTGTGCCCCTACCCCCTTCTCTCTACACCTCTTTGCCTATGGGTCATGCTCATATCACATGCACCTCTCTCTCTCTTGTCCCTTTATGGTCACATCGCATGCTCTGTTGCTTTCATCTTCCCTCTTTTTTTCACTTGGGGTTAGTTGGCTCTGATGATAATTGTGCCGCTCATCTGTATTTTGTATAGTTGGCTTTGGCACCCTATTCATGTTTTTTTTTAACCGCGGGGAGTTTTGTAGATCAAATCCATGGTGATTTTTTGTTTCTTTCCTGTAGACTGGGTCTTGCCCAAACAGACCAAGAGGGTTTTTTCTTGTTCGTTTTCTCATTTTGTGTTATTAACCTTGGACCAAACTGGCGAATCCTAAGTGTACGGACAATCTCAATTTTGCAATTTGGTGTATACATACATATATGTATTGTATTGTTTTCAATAGAGACAATTTATGAACTGTCGTTTTCATCTCAAAGAGCTCTCTTTCTCCCTCTGGTCCTGGGGTTTGTTGGCTTTTTATTTAAAGTGGTTTTCAGTAAGGGAGAGCTTTCAATATGACTCTACCTACGTATACAGCATATGTGACTCTTGATCTCAATAGATGGTCGAGATGGCTTGAATCACAATCTCACGACGTGGTTTTTGAGTGTTAAATCTTGATCTAACGGCTCAGACTGTTCTATTTTTAATGTTTATTCTACAAATCATTTTGAAGCAAAATTTGGGGCATGCTTATATCTGACATGCACACATGATATAAATAAGGGGGAGGTTTGTATATGGTCGACGTCCTAAACAATCAAAATAAGGCGCACCTTCAAATAGAACCGAAATATATTTGCTTTAGTATCAAAAAAAATTTAATGGCTTAAAAATTTATCTTCATTTCTAATTATAAAATTTAATTTAAAATTAGTGTAGATCTATGAGATCTATGAACTCTTGAAAATTTTGAAAATTGACAATCCAGATAATACATTACAAGGGGCATTATTTTTAATTCTTGAAACTTATTTTTCTCATGTCCATAAGTCTTGAGATCGAGATGATTGAATTGAGGGGTTTTCAACATCGAAACAATCTCTTGTAGTGAATTTTTTAGTTGCGCCTTAATTTAATTATTTAGGGGCTCAGGCTTATATAAATTTTTTTCTAATAATAATAAAAATATATAAAAATTTACTAGAACAACTTTAAAAATTTTAGGGCCATTTTAGTCAATTATTTTTCACGAGAAATATTTTTTTATTTTTGCCAGGTGCACCCCAATAAGGAAATGGGACGCGCCAAATTTCAGCCAAAAAGTTTTGTAGGAAAAAATTTAAAACTAAGCATTGTTTTGGAGTGACATTGTGACAGGAGCAATCCTAACTGTCGATTCAAATCAAACAACTGAAAAATGAGATCACATATGAGCATGTCCAAGCCAGACCATACAATTTTTAGTAAAAACACTCAATATGATAAAACTTAGGAGTGGAGTTATGTCTAATTTTATCCTAGGGGGTCTGGAATCGCCTAGCTCTCGACAGGGACCGACTTTGGTGGAATTTCCTAGCTCCCAATGACTAACTGCGGCGAGTCCTAACCCAGCCCAATGATTTTTTAAAATTCAAACACTCATATGATCAAACCATTACTGGTTCTATCCAAACACTGTCTATCACCACTTTATAATAGGAATAAGTTTAAATGAGGTCTTATTCAACGTCCTATTTAAAAGTCTTAAAGATGGATTTAAGATTTAAAGCACATAAAAAAGGAAAATTGTTGAGAGAATATACCATCTCTCAAGATTGACAAAAGAATCCATCCCAAAAAGGATTTTTTATCAAGACCAAATTTTACTCAATTTCAATATCTGATCTCTTTACAAAAATGGACTCTTATCTTTAAATAGACTTGGTAAGAAAAAACCTAAAACAAAATTCTATTTCTCCATTCAAAGTCACACACTCCCTCTATCCCTATCTTCTTTTTCCAATATATGGATGCCCCCCACTAGAATCATATTCATGATAAAAATCTTATTCACACACCATCCAAAGATGAGCCCCAAAAACCCACGTCTATTAAAGCCAAGCTTTATCCAAAGCCTTGAGATTCCAAATGACAAAACACAACTTTTAAAAAATAAAATGGAATTAACGGTTTTATTAAAAAAAATAAAATTTAGTATTTTTTTATTTTTTTTGCATCACTCTCTCGGGCTTAGGAAAAGCTTGACATTAATCTTGATTTAAAGTGGATTCCCTTCATCACCATGTAGGATCACTTCTGTAACAAGTTCTTCTTCTTGAACTTCATCTTTCCCTTAACCAAGTGTACCTCCATCCTCTTTGTTGAGGATTCATATGCACGGTGTCCCGACTTATTACATCGATAACACGTAGACTTTGCAATATCTTTTTTTTTATTATTATTAAATTTCGGTTGGCATCAAACTTCATTATGAGTATAAAACCGCCTATCGGTGCTCCCTTTGTATTTAGTTTCTACTCATAAAGCAAGTTGAAAAGTTTTACTTAAAGTCCATGGCCGATATAGAAAAACGTCGTCCCTAATGGTAAGTTGAAGGTCATTTACATATCGAGCAATCTTTTGTCCTTGCATTTATTGGAGGTTATTTCCAGCAACTAATCCATAAAACTCTCATGTATAATCTTCTACTTTTTTCTCACTTTGTCGAAGATTTTGGAGTTCTTAAAAGAAATTTTTCTCATGATCTGAAGAAAATTCTCTTTCAATTTATTTTTCATTTTTTGTCAGTCAGTAAATTTTTTTTTTCCACTACGAAGTCAAGATTGTTGAGCTTACTTCTACTAGGCCGCAACATACCAGCAGAGTTTGGTAGCAACAAGTTTAACCTTACGTTCCTCTAGCAATTCACTCTATTCAAAATAATTCTTAACTCCACTTAACCAATCAATAAAAGCTTCAATGTGGAGCTTACCATGAAATTTCAGTAGATCGATTTTAATACCGAAATCTCATGGATGCTTTATAGGACAAGGATCTTAACAAATTTGCTCTTGACGTTCTGGATCGGCAACCCGGGTCGGTCGCGGAGCTTGATTTGTCTCCATGGTGAGATTTGATACAAGTTCATGTGGTTGCGAGTGCTTTTTTCTGGATAAGTAGCATCTTCTAACCGTTGCAACCTTTAATTGGTTTCACTTATTTCTCGTCGGATACCCTCTAATGTTGTGTTCAAGCACTTTTGAATTTGTTGACCCATATAATCCATGACTTGCGGCAATATATCATCGATTGTAAAAGCAGGTTTTGACAGATCTTACTTGTTATCTCTGGATCTAACTTGCATTGATACCAACTAATGCAGGGAAAAAATAAATTAAAATAATAATAATCATAAATGGTTAAGAGAATATACCATCTCTCAAGGTCTGAGAGGGAATCCACCTCAAAAACAATCTCTTCTCTAGATCAAATTTTATTCAATTTCAATTTATGCTCTCTTTACAAAGAAGGATTCTTCCCTTTAAATAAACTTGAAAAAAAAAAAAACAAATAAAAATAAAGAAAAATTCTTCCCACCGCCTATAGGTGAAAATGAATAGTGATTTTGCGTATGCTCGTCACCGTTTAAAGTTCATCGCATGGTCACGATTGCCTAGTAGTGTTTCAATTTTCATTGTTTTTCTATAAATCAGAATGATCTAAAATTTGAAACGTATGTATATCTTAGTGAGACGCACTTAATAAAAATATGAAAAAAATATTTCGTAAAATATAAATTGATCAAAATAACCCCATAAAGTTTTTAAGGTATTTTGGTCAATTTATATTTTATGAATTAGTTTTTTTATATATTTTTATTAGATTCTCCTATTTTTGATGAACACAAGCTCCAAATTTCAAATCATTCCAATTTGTAGAAAAAAATGAAAATTGAAACACTACCAGACAATTGTGACCGTACGATGAACTTTGGACGGTAATGAACATAGGCAAAATCACTGTTCATTTTCACCTATAAGTGTTGCTTAGTGGTTTCCAATAATAATAATAATAATAAATAAAACAAAACTCTATTCAAAGTTACGTACTCCTTCTATCCGTATCTTCTATTGCCAAGATAAGGATGACCCTTCTAAAATCCTATTCCTAATAAAAATCTTATTTACACACCATCCAAACATAAGCCCCAAGATGATACCCTTCAAACCCATGTCTAATAAAGCCAAGCTTTATCCAAAGCCCCAAGCTTCTAAAAGACAAACACACGCCTTCAAAAAAAAAAAAGTTTAATGGACTCATAAAAAAAATAGAATTTATTTTTATTTTTATTTTTATTTTTATTTTTTCTTTTTTGCATCTTATGGTGAACAGTAAAAAAATAAAGCTTAAAGTAGAATAGTTTTAAACTTCAAATCTATTTTTTTCTATATCCGTGATTGTCGTGGTCGACATTATTGGTTGATAATAAAATATCAAATAAATAATCAAAGCACCTTGTATTTAAATCTTCCCATTTAATGCTAAGGATTATTACTTTTAAATTTCAATGAACTCTGGTAACTCGTTAAGAAATATACCAATAATAACTAGGTCACCCATTCTATTGACAACACTCAACAAGTGCATTGAGACAACAACACAACTGTCAGATAAGGTATCATCTTTAGTGATTCACTGAGCTCAGTTTTTTCACTAGGGACGTTTTCATCATTTGATTTTAACCTTCAACAACTAAAGATATTTTCATCATTTGACTTGTGCCACTTAAATAAAGATATTTTCATCATTTGACTTGTGCCACTTAAATGAGACCAATTACAAGAATCCAAGGTCCTCAATCTTTATAAGGGACATTTCACAATTTTTTACCACAATTTTGATTAGGTACTTACATTAAGTGAAATTTAAATAGTAACCATCTCGGATTAAATGGTTTGATCTGACAACCTTCATGATTTTGCAAGATAGTTTAATTAAGCTTAATCTTGTTGCCCCCGGCAACAAACATTCATGAACCATCTGGCGGAGTATGTATCCGGATAGCCCAAAATCTCAATAGTTAGCTCTAGGTCTTTCGATCGAAAAACAACATGAATGAATACATAACCCATGTATGGTTAATCGTCTCCCACTTTGGTACGGACGCATCCAATGCCGGATAGATTGCAGTTTTCCATTTGTCACTCAACGATCGATTTTTGTTTATTTTTAGTATCTTCCCCTTTAAATAACAATAATAGGAGCAAAAACATGCTCATGTCAGTTCATGATTGATACTACCTTAGCACGATATACAACTCACCAATCTTAAGCAGTATGTGGACGAGTTAGAAGAGGTTTGGATTAGATTAGCGGGTCCCTCATCAACTATAAGTAAGCCACACTACAAGGAAAAAAGTTTATATAAGGTTGTAACCTTAAAATTTAGAATTCAATATACACCTCAAAAATCCATAAGAGAATGTTGTTTTAATATTGAAAAAACTCTAATTCATCATCTGGACATCAAGATACATGAATATGCGAAAAATAAAAAGATTTTGAGACCTAGAAATGGTACATCTTGCAATGTTATATCTAGACCATCCATTTCCTAGATTTTCATATGTTTATAGATCTACTTGATATTAATCATTTTTTAAGTTTAAAATTTTATAATTAGATATGAAAATATATTTTAAGGTACTTGTAAGAATTTTTTACACTAAAATTACATATTATGATAAAATTTTGAAGTGTGCCTTAATTGGATTATTTTAGGTTGCAACCTTATAGAAACCGCACCTTTTAGAAAAGGGTGTGGCTTGCATAAGGTTGCAACTGTAAACAATCAAAGTAAGGTCCACGTTCGAACTTTGTTATGAGATATAATTTTGGTATTGAAATTTTTTAGGATTGTGCAAGAATCTATTTTTATCTCTGGTTATAGAATTTTAAACTCTAAAAATGGTTCAAATCAAGTAGATCTATAAATGCATGAAAACCTTGAAAATTGACGGTCTAGAGAATCATTGCAAGATGTACTATTTTTATGACTTCAAATATCTTTTTTTCTCCATATCCATACATCTTGATGTCAAAATGATCTATTAGATGTTTTGCCAATATCAAAACAACTTTTTTTGAAAGATTTTAGATATGTACCTTAATTCTATATTTTAAAGTGTGTTTAAAAAATAAATAAAATACTCTCAATTGGTATATAGCATGTGCGGATATGTGAATTATTCATTGAAGAATTTAGTAGATTTAGTACTATCTCAATGACGCTCTACATAAAATGTAGGCTGACTCAAGAAATTGCAGTTGCCGCAGAGATTTTCGTACGCACCTTTGCTTTATCCGAGCGAAAATTGTTGCATGCGAGCTTGACCGCATTTCTACAATGTGAGGTCCAGAGGTATAAAGCATGCACCTTAAAAGATAGATGCAAATAGGTGGTCTTTCTGAATACAAGTGTAACTAACAGTCTAAATGTTTTCCTGGGCTGGCTCTATGGGGCCAAGGGACAAACCAGGGCCAGGTCGAGCCCAGCCCATGCCCAAGATCGAGAATTGCCATGACCGTTGCGGATCTAGTAAGAAAACCGGGACTCGGTCGATTCAGAATAGTAGACTCTGTCGATTTTTTTGCGGAACCGTAAGTTCTGACGATTCTTCACCGAGTCTGACCAATTCTTCACTGATTCTGATCGATTCTTCACCGAGTCAAGCGAATAAAAAAAAAAAAAAAGGATGAATAATTTTTCTTGTATTATTTTTAAAAAAATTTGGAACAAAAATTACCGATTCCGCCGATTCTTCTAATCCAATCCACCGATTCTCCCAATCCGATATAGCTATGGTTGTAACGATACGAGTCACTTATCCATTTTTTTAAACATTGGGGCTTCTTGTCGTCAATACAACGAGTTGAATTCAAGGAAGTGAATCAATTCAATGAGTTGAAGAAAAGGGTTTCTTAAAAATGAATTACTATGATAGAGAGGGAGGCGCTTTTGGTGCGTACGTCGATTCATTCACCTTAAGTGCAATTGTCCGTTTGGATCTAAAATTTTATATATCGATAATCTCAATAAATATGATCATGACTTAGAAAATAAATAAATAAATCAATCAATAATTTGAGTTTTATTTTTAGACTGTTTCGGAGCCACCCGTTATTCTTTTATTAACGGATGATATTTTAGCTCCAAAATCCATATTTGAGATAAAATTAAAATGAAATTTACGAATGAGATACACAAAAAAAATTCCTAAAGAAATCCTATTTGTGCCTAATCTTACATTCCATGTGGCATACCCCATAATAATTACTCATACAATGAGACCATTGTATTTTTGTTGTAAGGAGGTCACAAATACTCCTAACCATTAGATGTCAAACTATATGACTTGGGGTATGTCATAAAGTTCAAAAAAAAAAATTTCAACTTTGAGTCTAGTTATCGACATTCTTATAAACACCTGATCTGTAACACGATGACAAGAATGATTGTGACATCATTATACTAAAAGTAAATAACCTTTCAATATCCCTTTTTCAAATATTTATTTGAAATTTTGAAAATAAGGCATTGCATTATAACTTGCAGTCTCCCAATCAGCCAATGTAACATGTCAAACTCAAGAATCTTTTAGTGGCCCACTTTGAAAAGGATGTGCAGATAGGCTCGCGACTAGATTTCTCCATTGCCCATTCCCTGTTCTTTTAACCCACTTTGGAATCTTTCGATGAAGATTGCTTCACTTTTTTGAACTTCATGAAGATTGTTCCACTCTGAGAGAGAGAGAGTAACTTTCTAGATGACACTTATTAGCCTATCTTTGGGTGCTTCACTCTTTTATAGAAAAGGACATAGGGAGATAAACTTTGTAATCATAAAGAACAAGGGGTTAAAGTGTTGTTATTGTATGTTTTTTTTTGATGTAGACTCAGGTTTTGATGTTTGCTCCTAAGAGAATTCCAACAAAATGATTAGTCTCTATCTCCACCGCCCTCCCCCAGGTGTATTGTCCAAAAATAAGATATCGTCAGTGCATAAAAAATACTAAACAATTACATTTTTAATTTTAAAAATTTATTTTTCTTTTTGCCTAAATGATGAATCTATAAAAAAAAACAATAAGAAAAAAAATCATCTTAAATGAATTTTTGTAGGGAGCTGCATATGTACATATGAGTAGTCCGACTCATTGAAACCCCGTCCATATCTAAAAGAGAAAAAAAAAAAAAAACCCCAAAAGGCAATCACTTATAGCCTTTCTTATCTCTTATAACAAGGATAGATATAACATAAGAAGAAACCCCAAATATCTCTTATAACAAGGACATATATAACATAAATAGAAACCCCCAAAGGAAATCACATATGGCGATCCTGATCTCTTAAGTCAATTATGTGTGGATAGTGAAGGTTAGGATTAATCATGAAAGTAAGAAAGTATTTTTAAAACCTAGGATTCATTCTTTACAAAAATAGGAGACTAAACCAATCCCAAAAAAATTAAGAAATCCAAAAAATACCTCGACATAGGTTTCGTTTGAATGGAAGCCAATTCAATGGATCTCCACTTTGACTTGAACTCACCAAAAGAGATTATGTGTGACCCTCTTCTCTCTAAGCACTCCCAAGGGCACTCATCTGAAAAACACATTAATCAAATTTAAGCACAACTTGAACTTATGTAATATACGAATTTTATAAGTATCACTACAACATTTTTTTTGGTGGCATTTTTTTATCAAGATATCACCCTCAACTATTATCTAACGGATAGAATGATATATGACATTAATATGCTTCATCCTCACATGATAAACCATCAAATATATTGCACTTTAATTATCACAATAGTCGATAGTTTCACCTTGTTATAAGCTTTTATCACTTACAAAACACTTTAAGCCAAAAGGTTTTTCTATCATTGGCCGATAACAACTATATATTTTGCTTCGCTCATAGATAAGGTAGTTGTGGGTTGTAGTATCGACCTCCAACTAATCGAAGTTTCAACAAGTGTAAACATATAACTTATAATAGATCTTTTATAGTTCAAATCACACACATTAGCATCAATATAACCAACAACCTCATTACCAATCTTGATGCCACTGTCAAACAATAGACCCACCTTGATGGATCCCTTAAGTAATATTTTTTTCACTATAGGTCAATGTTCCTTTCATGGACATATTCTTGTTAATAATACTAATGGCATGAAAAATATCTATATGAGTTCAAATCATTGCATACATGAAGCTTTCAACTGCACTTACACAAGGAACACATGCCATGTATTCTTTTTTGTTGTTGTACTCAAAGATAATGCTTTTGAAAATTTGAATATGTAGCAAAAGGAGTACCCATAAGCTTTGAATTCTCCATCCAAAATTTGGCGATAACATTCTCAATGTACTCTTCTAATTTGCCCAACTTTCTATATCTACATATCTCCATACCCAAAAAAATTTTAATCAACCCTATGTCTTTTATCTCAAATTCTATGCTAAGTTGAGTCTTCCATTTTACGTATTTTTAAACAATTCTTCTCAACAATAAGCATATCATTCATATAGAGCAACAAATACATGAATAGCCATCAATTATTTTTTTAAAATAGACAAAATTATGATGCAAATCCATACTAAATAACATGAAACTTCCTAAAAAAGGAAATGATAAACTGATTCAGAATTAAAGAAAATGAACAAATCCAAATTCAATAGCTATGTTGAATTCACAAGAACTCAAGGAAAAAATGACTCAAATAAGAACAGTACTCTAACTTAATCCCTATATATGGACTTTATTTAGACCTTCTAATCCTAATTCTAGTGTAATTAAAACTATTTATTAAAATTGGATTAGGACTTGACACTTTTACCCTTGAAAAAATGATTTAAAACAAAGTAGTCCTAAAAGTTACCCTGACTTTGCATAAGCATAACTTCTCATTTTGATATCGAAATCAGTATTATGATCCCATTTTGAAAACTACAGCAAGATCCCTATAGTATCCAAACACGTCATGTGATGTTTGCCCAACAAACTAGGCTAAAAATGCCTCTAAAGGCATGAATGTCGGTCTTGAAGTTTATTGTGTATTGTTGGACTGCATCAAATTGTCATATTTACTTCCGGCACACTTGTCTAATTATAAATATATCTAAACGTTTGGATCATTACCTAGGAGATTGTTTTACGCACTCGATGACTTTTTCATTTTACTATTAGAAAAATAGAAAGCCACATGCACAAAGACAATATTTATGTGGTTCGGCAATGGCCTACATCTACGGTGAGCATTGTATCCTTTTTCTATCATGAAAAAATACAAGACTCAAGATAGATAATTTATAGAAGAAGGTAGCAATAGTTACATCCCATAAAAGTATATCATATCTCGTGATATATATTAACCTCCCAAAGATAAAAACCACCAATATGGAAACTGTGGTAAAATAGGTTGGCAATGAGGTGGAAACGCGTTTTCAATACTTCCCCTCAAGTTGATGTGAAGATATCAGTAGAGCCCAACTTGAAAAGAATTGGCTAGATCATTGACTTTGAGACTGCCTATGTGAATATATCAGCAAGATGGTATTCATTTCCAATATAAGGGGTGCTGATTATTTTATCTTGAACCTTTTCGCATACAAAATGACAATTGACCTCAATGTATTTGGTTCTCTCATGGAAAAATAAGATTAGCAGCAATATAAATAGCATAACGATTATCACTAAACATTTCAATTGGTTCTTTAGTTTGAAATCCCATGTCTTGAAGAAGAAACTTTATCCTGACAATTTCACTAGTTCCAAATGTCATAGCTCGATATTCAAATTCTGCACTTGATTTGGCAACCACAGACTTCTTTTTACTTTTTCAAGTAATAAGATTACCTCCTACCATCATACAGTAGCCTGTTGTAGACCTTCTATCATCCTGATTTCCAGCCCAATCTGCATTAGTATAGCCCATAATATTGATATGTGAATTAATTTTTCATCCAAATTCCTCTTTCAGGAAAACTCTTTAAATATCTTAGAAGTCTTTCAACGACTTCAAGGTAATTTGTTCTAGGAGCATGCATATATTCGCTGACAACTCTTATACCATGACATATATCAGGACGTGTAATAGTCAGATATATTAATCTACCTATTAATCTTTGATATCTTCCAATATCCTCAAGGGATTCTCCATCAGAGGAGTTAATATTACTATATTTATCTCAAAGGAAGTTTCAATTGGTTTTGCTCCTAATTTTCCAGTTTCTTTTAATAAGTCCATGACATACTTTAGTTGAGAAACAAATATTCACTTTTTAGGATAGCCAACTTCAATCCCTAGGAAATATTTCAATTTTTCTAGATCCTTACTATCAAAGTTTTTGTGAAAGTAAGCCTTTAAGTTCGAAATCAATTTTTCATCACTTCCTATGATAACAATGTCATTAACATAAATTAACACAATAATAACTCTTTCCAAATTTCTCTTTACAAATGTGGAGGAGTCAGCGGAGCTTCTCTTAAATCCTACTTTAAAGAGAGCATCACTCAACATAGCATACCAAGCCCGAGGAGAATGTTTTAATCCATATAAAGCCCTTTCAACATTATTTTCGTGTCATTCCTGATCTTTTTGGATGATTTGTGTGCTTCCTTCATTTATTATAGGAAATATTTCATAATACTCCCCCCGATTCCCGATTTTCAGATGGCTTGAATTTTGGAAAAATGAATCATTTTCATTGAATGTTACATCCCGAGAAATATAAAATTTCTTATTTTTGAAATCATACTATTTATATCCTTTTTTTGTTGAGGAGCACCCCATGAAAATACATTTAATAGCCCGAGGGTCCAATTTATCTCTTCATTGAGAATTATTGTGAACAAAACATGCACATCCAAATATATGTAAATGAGATAAATCATTTTTCTTTCCCTTTAGAATTCCAATAGGAGATTTATTCCCAAGGACCTTGCTTGGTAGTCTATTAATCAAATAACATGCAGTAAGGATAGCTTCAGTCCAAAAAAATTTAGGGACATTTTTTTCGAACATAATGGATCGAGCAACTTCAAGCAAGTGTCTATTTTCCCTTTCAAACAACCCATTCTGTTGGGGAGTAGAAGCACAAGCTGTCTGATGCATAATGCCTATTCCAAAAATATTTATTTGTATATTCGGATCCATTATCTGGATGTAGAATTTTGATTTTAGCATTGTATTGGGTTTTAACTAGATTTAAAAATTCTTTAAATTTTCCAAAGACTTCACTCTTGAATTTAAACAAATATATCTAGGTCATCCTAGATAAATCATCAATGAAAAGCGGACAATACCTCAATCCATTATAGGACTCAACTGGAGCAGGCCCCCACACATCAGAATGAATCAAGTCAAAAAGTTTTTCCACCTTATTCCTTGAAACTGAAAGAGAAGTCTTGACTGCTTTGACAAATGACACACGTCACAATTACAAGAATCAATGGATAATTCAGATTTTAAATAAAGTAAAGATTTATTGACATAAGACCAAGTATGGAATGCCAAATCTTGTTCAAGTCTCTACTATTAGCAACCAAAGCCTTATTCTTCTAATCAATATAATAAAGTCCTTGTGACAATCTCCCTTCACCAATCATCCTCCTGTAGCCCGATCCTAAAACGAAGCAGTAGAAGGAGAAAGAATAACATTACAGTTCAAGTTTTGAGTTAGTTTACTGAAGAAATGAAGGTTTGAAGGGAATGAGGGTATAAAGAGAACATCAGAATTGACATGTTTTAAAAAAAACTTAGTTCTACCTATTCATTTAACGGGAATGCGTAAACCGTTTGCAATTGATACAAGGGCTTTATCCCATTTGAGTCCGTTCAAAGGGATACTAGTTAATTTATCACTAGTATTGGACTCTTTTTCATGGATAATAGTTTTAGGTTTAGGATTCCTGGTCATATCCACAATATCTTCCATGATGTAAATAACTGAACCAAATAAAAATTACTGAACCAAAAACAAGAAGACCAATCCCAAAAAGAAGGAAGCTAACAGTCGATGAAATATACAGCCTCCTTGAAATAATATGGTCTTAAGGACTACCTCTTCACCTTTTGTAAAAGAGTAAAAAAAAAATCTTACTTGATAAACATCACAGAGAGGCTATCACGGACTTCACAAAAGGCTAGAGAGAGAAAGTCCAGCCCTCGCCTCCTCTGCCTGATTGACTTCAAAAAAGTTGCAGGGTTGCTTGATTGACTTTTAATACTCCTCTCTCTCTCTCTCTCTCTCTAGAATATTTTCCAGTGATATTTTCCAGCATGAAGGCTGGTGATGGCTCCGTGGGATCAATATTGGACAAGCCCACAAAAAAGAAAATTTCCCAATTCCAATTGGTAGAAAGAGAACGAGAGTCTTCTTGATGTAGTTGACTCAAGGAAAAGCAAAGAGTTACCAATTCTAATTGGTAGAAAGAGAACGAGAATCTTTTTGCTGTAGTTGACTCAAAGATCTCCTTCGGCAGCAGCAGAAGGTATAAGAAGCAACTCTCTCTCGCTCTATGGCAGTAGAGATTTGAAGGCACAACAAAGGAGAAGACTAGTGATAACTTCAAAGAAGGCATAGAGAGAGCGAAGGAATAACAAAGATCAAAAGGCACAACAAAGAAAAAGAAGGGGTCTGAAGAAACTGTAAGAAGCAATTCTCTCTCGCTCTATGGCAGCAGAGATCCAAAGGTACAGCAAGGGAGTAGACTAGTGATAACTTCAAAGAAAGCACAGAGAGAGTGAAGGCACAACAGAGATAGAGAAGAAGGGGTCTGCAGAAATTGTAGAAATTGTAAGAAACAACTCTCTCTTGCTCTATGGCAGCAGAGATTTGAAGTCACCCCCAAAAAACCAGAAGACGTAGCAAAGGAGCTGGTAAGCCCCCGAAAACAAAAACCTTAACCACGCTCTGTTACCATATTAGAAAAATAGAAAGCCACATGTACAAAGACAAGATTTACGTGATTCGGCAATGGCCTACGTCCGCGGTGAGCACTGTATCCTTTATTCTGTCATGAAAAAATACAATACTCAAGACATATAATTTATAGAAGAAGAGAGCAACAGTTACATCCCATAAAAGTTTATCATATCATGTAATATATGTTAACATCCCAAAGATAAACATCACCAACGTAGAAACCGTGGTAGCATAGGTTGGCAATGAGGTGGTAATACGTTTTCAACACTTACATATATGGTCCTCTATGAGTTTCACTACAAAGCCTTCAAGTTGAGTCATAGAAATTTGTTTCTCTAACTCTCCAAACAAGAACATAGTCTTGACTCAAACTACTCCAACTCCAAATCAAATAATGCAACTATTGCTAGCAATACCCAAATAGAGGCGTACTTTACAATAGAAGAAAAGATATAATCAGAGTCAATGCTTTCCCTATGTACAATGCCTTTTATGCCCAATTGTACCTTGAACTAATTCCCTTCTTTCTTATAAATCCATGTTCATTCATTGGCACTCTTGTATTTGGAAAACTTCACGAGATCCTAAGTATGATTCTTTTGAAGAACCATTATCTCTTCATTCATGTGTCGTTCCACCTACTACAATTACCATCTTTGTAACTTCCTCAAATCTTGGCATGTGACAGCTAATGCATAAACTACCATATCCTCAAGATATATATCACAACAGGCTTCTTGGTTATGTTTTCCCTCCTAAGCTAAAGCTCTTCTTCATGTGGAGTTGATGCAAAAGAAGTCTGGGAAATTAAATCTGGTCTTCTTTCGATCTTAAACAAATAAAAATTCAACAATAATAGAGGAAAAAATATGACTGTAAATCATGCCACGAAGAAAAAGACATTAGCTTCTTCATTCATAAGCAAGCTCTCTACAAAAATATTCACTTCTCCTTTCTAAAGGAAAAGTTATACCTTAAATACAAGTCAATTAACAAGAAATACAAGTCAATTATAAATAAATACATAAATAACCCAAAAAAACTCTCTCTCTCATGCCAATTTCTCTCTGTCTCCCCACCATGTATATCTCTCTCTTCCACGTTAATCTCTTCCTCTCTCTACCCCACAATTTTCTCTCTCTAGCTCATCTTTTTTCACGCGAATCTCTCCTCCATCAAATCTTTCATTAGATATTCACCCTCATAAAAATCTCCCATAAATATCTATTTTTTAAAATCTTTACTCCCCATCCATATCCCACATAAATCTCTTTGGATTAATTAAAGCTTCTTTCCAAATATTCTTATTTTCTCTCATAGATCATCTTTTTTAGGAAATTTCTCTACCTCTCATGCAATTAACCCTCTCACATCATTCTCTTTCTAATTATCTAACAATCCTACAAACTAAGAAATTCATCTTAATAAAATAAAAATCCCTTTTTAACCCTTTATATGAATATTTTTAAAATTCAGTGCCAACAATTATATATATATATATATATATAAAGTGGATTTTGTACACCCACTAGCTGACCGCTATGGTAAACGCCAATTGCCCAGATTGAATCTAAGCCGATCTGACGGTCACGACCTCTTTTCGTGTTTAAATTTTATTTTATTTTCTATAAATCCAAATTATTTAAAATTTTAGTGTATATTCTTCTCATCAAGGTTCACCAAATAAAAATATATAAAAAAAATAATCTGTAAAATAATTGACCAAAATACCTTTAAAATTTTACAGGGGTATTTTGGTTAAGTTTTTCAAGTAAAATATTTTTTTTATATTTTTCAAAGATTCACCTATTTTTTATATATACATGCTCCAAATTTCAGAGCAATACGATTTGTAAAAAAAATATTAAAATTTAAATACTACTGAATATTCGGGATCGCCAGATCGGCCCAGATTCAATCTGGGCCGTTGGCGTTTACTGTAGCAGTACGCCCTTAGGCTGACAAGATATTTATTTTTATATATATATATATATATATATATAATTTGCATCAAGAGCAGGCTCGGTAACAACTTAGGGTCAACATTCTCCTCAGCACTTTCACAAGGATATTCTGACACATATTTTGGATCATTTTCTAAAGTTCTGAACTCCAGTTCAATGGATCACCAATGTTGTGATGTCTCTTTTACCTTTTTTCTAAATGTGCTTCAACATAGTAGATTCATTTTATTTACTTCACAACTGATAGTAGACTTAGACGATATAGAGGTTGGGCACCACAATTTGTAACCTTCAACTCTAGTCATTACTAAGAAAAATACTCTTCTTTGATCTTTTACGTTAACATAAGCAAAGCAATGAAAATTTCTTAAACATGAATAATCTGCAGGTATATTGGTCTATAACTCTTGTGGTGTTTTATGCACTACACCATAGATGGTAACCTATTGACAAGGTAGCATGTCGTACTAACTGCCTTTTCCCAAAGGTCATTTGACAAACAATTGTTACTCAACATGTTGTTGCTTTTTTTGCAGGTGTCATGTTTACACACTTGGCAAGTTCATTATGTTCTAACATTTTCAAAGTAGGTAGTGATGAATAATGCATTTATTACTGCAAAAGTTCATAAGCTCCATGAAAGTGTACTCTCCACCATTATGAGCCATCAAGCACTTTATCTTCTAGTTTGATTTTCGACCGTAGCTTTCTAATGCTTGAATGTATTAAATATAGTTGCTTTCTTTTGTATTAAATACATTTGCTTTCTTTTTTAAGGCGTAAATCCAATCTTTCTTGAGAAATCACTATGAAGGAAATGAAATCCAAATATCTTCCTTTTGAGAAGATACTCAAGAATGCCTTGTGTAGTATACACATACATGCAAAGCTACACGCTACACTATAGACACAATGCTCACAGGAGTTCAACTTGTATTTCTTCACATTATTGATCAATTGATATTCATTTCAGTTCCATCAAACCTCCACTCATATCACCCAACCCTATATGCGACTACTAAGTCAAATCAAAATCACCACAATCAGTTATAGAATTTGTTGCTCTACCAATGATGGCACTCCTAAGCAGCACAAACAAACATGATTCAATCTTCTTGTCTTTCATCAGAACTAGGGCACCCTTTAAATTTTCAAGATTTCATCTTTTCCAACAATTTTGTACCACTAAAGTCTAAGGCACCAAAAGATATTGGATTTTTTTTCAAATCTAGGATATGTCTCATATAAGTTGAGGCTCCTTCATCATACATCTTGATATTAACTGTCCTTCAACTGACGATATTATAAATCACATTATTTCCCATGAAAACTGAGCCACCATCAAATCTTAAGTGTGTGACAAACCAGTCCTGATGACCAGCAATTAATAGAAACATACTGAATCAAGAATCCACAAGTCTTTAAAATAATTACAACTCATTGAAACTGATAATACATTATTTTTTCCACTTTTTAAACCCTCATTAATAATATTGGCAGCATCAAGTGCCCAGTTTTCCTTTTCTTGGAGATTTGACAATCCCTCTTCATATACATCTTTTCTTTGAGTGAAGCCTTGAATATTACGCTATCCTAATTTGGATGATGGTTTGGACCTATTGATGGTAAAAAATTGACCAAGGGTGTGAAGCATAAGAGTTATTGTGCATCCAATCGACACAAACATGCCATGGAAATAACATATGGAATCTCATACAATCAAAACAACAATATAAGAAAGCATGATAAAGTATTCAACCATAAAAAGACCCAAGATTTAACGTGGTCCAACCACAAATCATGTTCTATATCCATGAGAGAATGGTGCAAGGCTTTAGTTACTGATTCAAATATATTACAATGTGTAACAAGGTCCCAAAAAATCTTCAAATCAAGGCCTTCTCACTGTACAGAGATTGTTTTATAGCACAACCAACAAAACCCAATTACAATGGGTCCCTTTTTCACACTCTCTCATGAGCAGGGTAAACAACAAACCCACAATAAAGCTCACTCTTTCACTCACTTTTTCTCTCTCTAAAACAAAGCACATAGCACACAATGAGAGAAAAATCCAACTGCTCTCTCTCAACAAAATGGTTTAAATCTTTTTAAAAAGTAAAGTATCTACAACATCACAACCCTTAAATTAGTTTCAATCTAATGGCTCAAAATAAGTAAGGGAAAACTCAACAAATAACACACATGTGATGAAGTGGCACACATGTGATTTGGCTTCAACACTCATACAAGAATGCCTCACTTGAAGACAAATCACTAAAACCTCTAAAACAACCACAAATGCATCATTCTCCATTCCCTTGAGATAATGTCTCTTCCAATCCTGAAAGCCTCTACGCATCCGATTTTTCTCAATTACAACAACTTTTCTCAATATATCAGCCAAGTTCTTCTCAATGTGGATCTTATCCACTTGCAAATCCCCATGTTCTCAGGCTAACCGAATGAAATGGTATCTGACCTCTATGTGTTTTGGAGTGATAAGCTACATTCTTAGCCCTATGAATTACATTCTGGTTATCACAATACTAGACATCTTTCTTTTGTTTCACCCCAAACCGATCAAGTAACCTCCTCAACCAAATCATTTAATTTGCTGCTTCTGTTAATACAACATACTCTGCTTCAATTGATGATAAGGTAATAATATCCTACAACTTTCACATGTAGTTGACTGCATCCCCACCAACCTTGAAAATGTAGTCAGTAGTGGACCTTCTAGTGTCACAATACCCTACATAATTTGCATCTACAAATCCAACAACTGTCAATGATGAACTTCCAAAGTACAAACATACATTGTGTGTCCCTTTTAATACCAAATGATCCATTTCGCTGCATGACAATGTTCCCATCTTGGATTAGACATATATATCTAGAAACAACTCTCGCTACATGGGCATTATCAGGTCTCGTGCAAACTATTGGTTACATCAAACTACCCATTACAGAAGTACACACAATGATCAAATTTGCCTCTAGTATAGCCTTCACCCTACATAAAATTATCAAACTTCGAATATCATTTCCTAAGTGCTTGTTTCAAACCATATAATCCATTTTTCAACTTGCAAACCCAGTTAGAATTGGTTTTGTTATCCAAACCTTTAGATTGACAAATATGAATTTCTTTTTTAAGTTCACCATGTTCTATCTCCAAATTTAAGTTATCAACTAAATATAAAACAACTCTAACTTATCAACAGGAGCAGAAACTTCATTAAAATCAACATCTGATTTTTCCACATAGCCTTTTGCGACAAGTCTGGTTTTATGTTACATAAGACCATTTTCCTCTCACTTAATTGCATACACAAACCTATTATTCAAGCCCTTCTTCCCATGTAGAAGTTCCACCCACTCACATAAATTATTCTTGTGCAAAACATCAATCTCCTCCTCTATTGCCTTATGCTATTTTTCAGCATTAGAGTAATAAATAGCTTCCTGAAAAGACTTAGTTCACCACCATCAGTATATAAAATATAATAGAAAGAAGGAGAATAGATTTGTGCAAGCTAGTGAGGGCGTGTGGATCTTGTCAATTCTCGCATAATTATTACTAGTAGACGTTCTCCATCTTCAATCAATTCAATGTCTTCTTCATAAATAAAGTCACCTACATCAACACCATCTTGAGCTTGAGTTTGAGGTTCTGGCATTTACCGATGTGAAACAATAGGATTTTATACGCGTACCCACAAAATATCTCACTTACTCTGGCTCTTCTTACTTCTTTTCAGCAAACATCACATTCTCATTGAAAGAACATTCTACTCATTATGGTCTTCTTTGCAATAGGATCCTAAAGCATATTGTCTCTATCATCACCGAAATACCCAAGAAAAACATATCTTCTTGACTTGACATTAAGTGTAATTTTATTTTTACTTTGCATTTGAATGTACACTTTAAACTCAAATGTTATCTAGTGATCATATGATACATTTTTACCTCTCCAAATAATTTCAGGTATTTCACCATTCAAGAGTGCATTCGAATATCTATTGATCAAAGATACCATTTTATTAACAGCTTCAACCCAACATTGCTTGCCAAGGCCTGATCTTGAAAGCTTGTTTTTTACACATTCAATGATGATCTTATTCATCATCTCAATAACACCATTTTGTTGCGGCGTTTTCGGAATAGTCTTTACTTTGCAAAAACTATACTCTCTATAAAAATCATCAAAATCATTATAGCAATATTCACCAATATTATCAATTTGGAAACATTTAATAACTATTCATGTTTCTTTGTCAAGCTTGGCTTTGAAAACTTTGAAAACATCAAAAATTTGATCTTTAGATGCCAAAGGATATAACCAACACTTTTTAGAACAAACATCTAAGAAAGTGACAAAATAAGTAGCTCCACTAATAGACTAATATCAACAAGGCCACAAACATCATAATATATCAATTTTAATGCTTTGCTTTTTCTACTTGATTCTTTTTTAAAAAAACTAACTCTACATTGTTTACCCATGGCACAATGATCAAAAAATTAAATAAGGAACATAGAAATAGGAATAAAGATTTTGATTTTATAATACATTCATATCATGCTTATTGAGATGGCTTAAACAATTATACCAAACCTGCAAATCCTCATGCTTACTAGTTGTACCAACGATTTTCTCCACATTTTCATTTACTTGAGTTGTGCCATGAAGAATGTAGAGACTTTCATCTTTTGGCTCATTTAACATTGTCATGCAATCTCTTGAAATCTTTTATGATTTATTTTCAAAAGTACTTGTGAAACTAGAGTCGTTCAATTATCTGGCTGAAATGATATTTTTCTTTAAGTAAGAAACGTGCTTCACATTTTTCATTGTGTGTTTCTTTCCGTCGAACTACTTAATAATAATATTTCTAATGCCGAAAATTTTTTAAGCTCAGTCATCACCACGATAGAAAAAACCACCTTCTACCTTTGTGTAAGATGTAAACTATGACATTTCTAGTCAAACATGAAATGAAGCACCACAGTCCAAAACTCAAATGTCTTCAGTAGATAATGTTGTACATGCAACACTAAAAGTAACTTTACTTCCATTGCTTGATTTGATTCAACAAACATTTGTGTAGATTCATTTTTAGTCTATTTATTTAACAATAAAGCAACAACATCCTTCAAATTTAACTTGTTACCTATTGTATTTATCATAGTAGTAACTAAGGTATCCCTAATAGGAGGTAAAGAACTCAACAAGAACAAATATTAAACTTCTTCATCTAAATTTACTTTTATAGACTTCAATTGTGCAGCAATATAATTACATTCACATACATATTTTCTAATTATGACACCTTCTTTCATTTTCAAAAGAAATAATTTATACAATGCATGCATGTTATTTGTACCTGAGAGTTGCTAAAAATATTGTTCTAAAGATTGTTAAAGCTCTGCAAATGTTTTACAATGACGAACGTCAAATAAAATTGAGGGTGAAACACATGGTCTAATGGTTGCCAAAAATTTTTGATCAAGAATATGTCATTCCCAATCTTTCATTCATATCGGCGTGGCATGTTTTCCTTGAAGTAGTTGATTTAATTCTTTCCCGATAAGATAATATTCCATCATCATCTTCGATATTGGGCGATTACTTTTATTTAGTTTTTCAAATTTTGATTGTCTTTCCTATTTAAGAAAATACAACAATAAGCACAACAACAAAACCCCTTTCTTCACGAATAAATGAATCCAAATTTTAAGCACTTAAACCAACTGTTGATGGTGAAAAATCTATTGGGGGTGTGAAGCATAAAAAGTTATTGTGCATCCCATCCACACAAACATGCCATGAAAACAATATGAAATATCATACAAAATATGAAAAAAATTGGAAAAACAATTAGACCTCAAAAGACAAGTTTTAATATGGTTCATCCACAAATCGTGACCTACATCTATCGGAGAATGGTGTAAAGTTTTAGTTACTGATTCAAAGAGATTACAATGTATAATAAGGTCTCCAAAAACCTTTAAACAGAGACTTCTCACTTTACAAATACCGTTTTACAGCACAACCAATAAAACCCAATTGCAATGGGTCCCTTTGTCACACTTTCTCTCTCAAGACATGCACACAAGAAACCTACAATAATGCTCACTCTTTTCGCTCACTTTCTATTTCTAAAACAGAGTGCATAGCACCAATGAGAGAAAAACCCAGCTGCACTCTCTCTCTCTCTCTTAACAAAAGGATTTTAATCGTTTTAAATAATAAAGTCTCTATAATGTCACAATTATTGGATTAGTTTCAGTCCAATGGCTCAAAATAAGAGAGGGAAAAGTCAACAAATACCACATATGTGCGAAAGTGGCAAAAATATGATTTGTCTTCAACACCCATACAATAGGACGTGCCCTGAATTTCATGTTCCTTTTCTTTTCTCTGACATCCCTTTAGCCACTAAATCATGTGCATGTGGTTGAGCACTACCCTGCATCTTTTTCAAATTATTCTCACGAATAATTACAGTTATATGCTCCATCTCTACGGCATCATTTCCACAAATCAACATCGTGATAGGAATGCTTATACGGATGAAAGAGTGAGGGCAATAAGATCATAGCCTTATCCTCTTATGTTATCTTAACACCAATGTTGAATAAATGAAAAATAATTTCATTGAATTGGATCAAATGCTCATGGATGTCTATACCTTCATTCATCCTCCAGGTGTACAGTGGTTACTTCCAATACCAAAACTTCATGAGGGACTTAGTTATATATAAGCTTTCAAGCTTCAACTAAAGCCTTGCTATCAAATCATCAATGATATTGTTATACTTATTTCCCTTACATCTAAGCCTTCGTAATCCTAGTTCTATGTGGAATCTTAATTATTTACCTTTCCTTTCAACACTTTATATAATCCTTGTTGTATCGGTAAGTCCTGAAAATTGATTTGCCATCTTCTCAAATTATTTCTGTATTTTTAGTTTTCACCTCGGATTTTGCATTTGAAATGTTTTGCCTTTAAACCAAGCTTTGATAGCATAGCTGTGCGTAGAAGCTCTAAAGTCAACAAGTTGATTTTTAGCAAAGTAAATAGAAAGAAAGATAAACATCTACAATAAGACGAAAAAAAAAAGCAAGAAAAAAATAATGTAAAAACAAACACCAAGATTTTACGTGATTCATTACACGTGTGGCTATATCCACAAGTGAAAAAGACAAGTGATTTTTTGCTAAGCAACAAAGAATCATACTCTTACCTGATAAAGCTAAAGAACTGAAATACTCACGCAAAGCCTCTCCTACAATTTCCCATTCATCACACAAAATGTCACTGCCTTCACACATACTATGTAAGGATTCTTTATACTCTTTGCCTCTCTATGGAACAACTATTTATCTAAAGAAAATAGGAAACGCCCAAAAGCAATCAGGTGAGGCCCTCCTCATCTCACAACAATAATGATAAACGGAAACCATCACCATCCCACTCTTGGGATAAGTCAAATACACTGAATATTGAGTGTAGGATTTTATTTTTTTAAAAATGTTCCATAATTTTATTGATCAAAAGGAATCATAATGCAGCTACACTAATAAAAGCATCCGAAATGATAAGATCTTGCAATAAACTACCATTCTTGGCCAAGGCATCTGCTATCTCATTCCTTTCTCCATATGTTGGAAGGTAGCAATCATATCACAACTCAAATCCATAATTTCCATCCATACCAATCTCAACTTATATAGTGGCTTAGAATGACAATTGCACCAATTTACCACATTTAAGGAATCACATTCTATCACACTGCCTTCCTGAAACCCATGCTCATTGAATACTTTCAACCCTTGATGCACAACGAGCAGTTCCGCCTCATTTGTTGTTTTAATACCACATGGCCCTTAAAAACAAAAGATACAGTTGCCCATGTGATTCCTCAATACTCCCCCAATACCTGTTAACCCGGGATTCCCAACCGAGCTAATATCAGAGTGCAATTTTAAACTTCCACCCACAGGAGCTACTCACCGTCCTCACCTTGATCAACTTTTGCTGCATTAAAGTCTTAACATTCACCTCCATGTCCACCTTTGAAACCCAAAACCTTCTTTCGTAATTGAGAACAAGCTCTACATAGTATGCTGAATTCTCTTTTTCACCAAATTACTCTCCATTACTAGCCCCTCAAACACCCGCTTATTCCTCTCTAACCAAATTTCCCAAAGAACCGCTACCCTCCCAATCTAAAAAATTATGTTTCCCACCTTTGGCAATCCATCGAAGGATAGATTCTCAATGATATTAGTATAGCTTTGTGGTAAGGGTCCAACAATGCCGAATGTGTTAAGAAACCAGCATCATATATTATTAGTAAAAGGGCAATGTAAAATAAATTATCACCATTCTCATCACACTCCTTACAAAGCATATAAATATTTGTAAGAATCCTACCTTGCTTCATAATATTATCAACAGTCAAACTCTTCCTTTGAAACATCACCTAAAACACCTTCACCTTTTGTAGTATCCTCCAAGCCCAAACTTTACGCCATGAGCCTCTACTCTACCTAATCCTGTCATGAAATAACAGATTATAAGCTGATTTCTCGGAAAATATCCCATCACATTCAGCCTCTGACACCAATTCATCTTGAAAGCCTTGATAGAATTTTACGTTTTCCAGTAGGCTCAACAACTCCACCATTTATATGATGAACTCATCACTAATCCTATTATATACACAAGTAATTTCCCAAGTTCCAACATCAAAATAGCCATTGCAGATGGATTTTTGATGTGCAACTTAATTACAGTTTAAGGTTGCAATCTTATATAAACCTTTTCCTTGATAGAATGATTATAGATTCAGTAACATAGTCCTCGAATTCTTTAGATTTCATATTTTTAGTCAGCATTGAAATTGTTGGGTGAAATGAATGTGACAGGGTAGTATGATCGAAGAGTGACTCTTTTGGGCATTTTTTTTCCATCATGTAATCTGAATTTGAGCTAGCCAATTCAGGGGCCTTATTGTTAATTCTCAACATAATGTTGAAAAACAACATACCAGCAACCAATTTAAGTGTTGCTATTGATATGTTTGAAAGCTCACAAGGTGTTCATGAACTGTCAGCCTCATCTATTGGTCCATAGCCCAAAGTGCCACGAGGTTATTGTCTACATGCTCCAATATGATGACCTACCTGTTTCAGATGCATTTCCTCAAATAATTTTAAAACTGTTACGTGATTTGTGTGTATTATGGTTCCTTTTTTTTCTATTTTACTTCTCCTGGATATATTCGGTCCAAGAGGTTTCAGTACAATTCAGTTTACTATAATTTAAAATTTGTCTAGCTCTCAAGAACTTGCTTGGTAATGATCTATTGAGCTTGCTGTTAATCACCATTGTTGCATTCAGCACTCGTTCTTCGTTTTCACCATTGGGCCAAATCATCAGTTCTCATATTTTATGCATGTTTCCACAAAGATGTAAGCATAAGGAAAAGCTACGATCAGTCATTTTGCCATAGATTTTTGGCCATCAATCAAACTAATAAGAACAATGACCGTTGAGACCGCATCTAATGTTGAGCTTTGCACCATGTCCCCATTCTTTAGATTTAGAGTGAGAAGGTTTTAAGTCCTCTATCTCCATGTTATTTTCAAAATGTACAATTATGTATGATGTTCAAAGGAAGTACAATGAACCAAGACAGAATGACGACACTTTTTATTTGTTATTAGAAACATTAACTGAAAATAACTGTCCATCTTGGGGGAAGAACAACTTCAGGAACATCAATGTATTTGTACCCCAAGAAAAAAGCCCACAAGGGGTTGGCAATGGGCCAGGCAACTGGGCCTGACCCGGCCCTAAGAAAAGCAAGGCCTGGGCCACAGATTGTGGCTCGAGGGCCGGGCTGGAGTAAGTGGACAATGTAAGCCCAGTTCGGCCCAGCCCTGCCCTCTCTTTTTCTTGTTTTCTTCTTTTTTTTTCATTTGTTTTTTGCCCTACCCAGCCCGGCCTGCTCTAATAGGGCCAAGGCCAGGCCTAGGCCTACCTTACAAGGACAAGAGCCGGCTCAGGGCCAAGTTTGTAGCACGTTGCCACCACCAAAGACAACATGAAGAGATTCACCTAATAGGCTAATAATAGATTGATACCACAAAACCAAGTTTTACATACAGATGACCCAAACAACAGAAAATTAGATATCTAAACGACACCATCCCTATAACCGAGATATGTATACTTCCATTTTGCACAATAACAATAGAGAAAGTTTAGAATAAGATTATTTACCTTTAGTACAAATTGATCACATTAATCTTAACCATTGGATGGTGGCAATTATTCCATTGACCAAGCTCAAACTTAAAAAAAAAAATTTATCGAACTTTGTGATACATCCAAGCTATCAAATTTCACAACAGATGGTTGTGAGTAACTGTTACCACTTTCTATCAAATGTAAATGGCCTCATTATATACTATCCCATAACAATGAGTCAAAATAAGAGTTTACATACTAGGGAACTAAACAAGCTATAAGGATCACCATATTGCTTAATAAGCAAAGGACAAGCTTGTCGTGATGATGCAGGGTGGAAGGTTGGTTAAGATGCATTGGTTTTCAGAGACTATTAGTGCAGCATCTCACCGTAAATTGTACAAAGAAAGCAGCCATGAGGCCGTTTCTTTCCTAATGGAAGAAATTGCCTTGGAAGTGGCATTTTCATTCCCTTCTCTGATGTAAATAGCACTAAAAACACTGCCCACTTTGACCATCAATACAGCGGTAAACAAATAGCACATATAATCCATTTTAAGTTCTTTCCAGACCATCCTAAATGAAGCATCCTAGCAAGGAGTAAATTTCATAGGAGCATGACAAATTTTCTAGCAAAATGGACAGAAAACTAGAAAGAATATGACATAAGGACGTCAATACAACCCAATTGCAAGATGTAATATGGTTCCAACAAAATGAACCTTTATGATATACATACATATCAAACATCACATAAATAATATAAGTGTCCACTTTCCAAATGTGTAACTCATTCCTTGCATGTGATACTGGGGAGATAACATCCCAATATGAAGAGTTCCCACTGATCTCACTTCACCTGACAATAGCAAGAAACAAGAAGAATGAGTTCTGCACCAGGTGATATGAACATGTTATCTACAAGTGACAGAGGTAGAGGGAGTTTCATTACCGAGAATCTTTCCTTGAAGATTTTGAGAGCTTGCTGAGGATCACACTTGGTCTGTGTATAGAAATCCAATTTATTTATCTCCTGCATTGCAAGTGCCACCCACTTTAGGACTACAATGAAACCACGATGTTTTGCATGGCAGTGCTAAGATAAAAGGCTAGGTCATCTTCTTTGGTTTCTTTGGGACAAACCTCAAGGGTTCAAGCCCTTAACTTACCACTAAGCTGACAGCTAACTAGCAATCTATGACTTAGTAACACACTTTCAGGTTGTACAAAATGTGTGTAAAATATGAGAGATGTCTAACTTTTTAAAACTTTTAGGCTGTTCACCTCTCTCTCTGTACTCACCCAAATTAAACACCACCACCACCAACCCCCCTGCCCCAGAAAAAGAAACACACAAATCACCTCCCAAAAAAAAACACAAGGAAAAAAAGGGAGGAAAAAAACGAACCAAAAACCACAAAACAAAAGCACGCACACACGAGTAACAAAGCCCTACTCTCTCATTTTCTGGAATAACAAAATCCAACTTCAAATGGAAGTACATCCAAAATGTGGAAAAAGCCAATAAACATGACCAAGCTAATCATCCAAGACAACATCATCCACTTGTCATATAATCCATCTCTCTTTTTTGGTCTTATACTGTAAGATGGGTGACCCAAGCTCATCAGGCAGATCATTGAAGTTCGTGAATCTCTTACATGACATGTTTGAGATCTTAGTTCCACATGTTCTACCACGGCTAATGCAGTTCTTCCTCATTTATATGCAAATGGAAATGTCCACACATTTACAATAACTCCAGTACTCCCTCCTTAAGTACAAATTAACAGAACAAGAATCTCCATTTCTTTTTCCCATTAAATGATTAAACCAATGAAAGGATTCAAATTACGTAAAATTCAAAAAAAGGGCATTCAAATTACAAAATTGTATCATAAGAAATAATTTTGAATCTAGGGTTCAATTTTCATCACAATACATAAGCTGGCAGTATGCAAACTGATGTCACATTTTAAAAGAGCTGAATGGTCACTCTCTTTCAATGCTTTTTAAATCCCTTTCGAGATCAAGGGGAGAGAACAATAACCACTAAAAATTTTAGACCCAGACATTAAGTCAAGAAATGAAGATGCATAATACAGCTATTTAAGTTATTTCCTCACTTGAGAGGGTGCTGTGATTTAGGGAAGATAAACTCTAGGATTAGAAACCATTAATGTCAGAAGTAACGACAAAATGACTAAAAGAAATTGAGTTAGATACTACATGAATCTAACCCAGGAGAAAAATCTATTTGGCATTTTACAAATACTGGAACAAATAATATGAAGGCCTATGAAGGCATGAGTTATAGTAGCAACCTACTGAAAGCCAAAAAAAAAATTTTGAGGAGAAAAGAGTTGTTAAAAGAAAGAAGCATATCAGACCATTGGTGGAACATGGTGGAACATGTTCCTGTAAATTTGGGAAATGGTATCAGACTTTCCGGAACAGACTTCCCACCCAAAATCAAGTTTACCCTGTAACAATGGTCACGGTTTGTGGTGATCCTTATTTTAATTATTTTGTTTTTTATACTTCCGGAAGCTTAGTTTTCCATCATTGAAACTGAGTTATCCACATGTATATCCCATTTTACCCACATGTTTCTGGTGCCCATATGTTTCCTTGTCTGTGTTTTGTCATACATAATACCTTGTTGCAAATTATATAGGCCCATTGTTTATGTGCATTATTGGATAAAAATATTCAGTTACATAAGCTTTGGCCCTTTCTGCATAAATAAGAAAAAAACCATATCACTGTCCTAATTAAGATGTGGTTGAAAATCAGACATGAAAAGAACCAGGTGACATACATAGCCAAACAAAAACTTTTTGATGAGTATTGAATAACATTAACACAATATTCACAGTCCAACAAAATAGAGCTTGCAACTTGAGGAGTAGCAATGCATCATTTCTAAAACAAAAACATGAACCATGTATTATAATTTGTGTTTCATGAGCTTGAATATAGTCTTTTCATCAAAGAGTTGGAAGGTCAATTAATTACAAAACTAGCTGCAATTTATCTCCTTAAAATTAAATACATACCTCAAACCAAGTTGACAGCCTGGGCCTTCCACTTGTCAGATCATATTTCATAACATCCAAAAGGAAAATATGGAATCTCTCAATGAATGGAGCATATACCATGTCAACCTAAAGAACACATGTATAATTATCCATATCAATATATGGTAAGAATAACCTGCAACTCTTGAACTTGCCAAATACCGCATGCATAGTTAAGGTGCTAAGAAGACTCGAGTAAAGAAAATAATAAGCTCCATCAAAAACAAAAGCATTAAGCATGTTGTATGGAAAACCACAAAATTAATACCACGTCCAAAGGGGAACATAGTGCAACTGTCAACTTTGAGCTATACTAGAGAGAGTTTCTTTGCGTGACAAGGTTGAATCTCCTAAAAAAAGCACCAATTGGAGTGTTACAATGCCGTCCCCCTTTTGGGCTGGTAGTGCGTGTCCACACATCAGGCTCAAACTAGTATCAACAACTTTTTCGAAGATTCGGCATCTTAGACATGGAGTGTCTCTACAGTAATGTTTCCTACTTCAATGAAAGGCAACTTGGTTTTGTTCTCTTCAATTTTAAAATGCATGCAGCCCCATTGAAACTTTTAATGACAGGTTTATCTAGCATGGCTTCATTTACCCCATCAAAACACTTAATGAGAGGTTTATCTAGTATGCCTTCATTTAAATTTAGGAATGCCTAATAAATAAGAAATACCTTTATTCAGCTATCTAATGGTGCAACCCCATCAAAACTTTTAATGAGTGGTTTATCCGACCATGCCTTTATTTACAATTTAAAATTTAGAAAAGCATGTAGTTGACCTTAATAAATAAGAGATACTTTTACTCAACTTCCTAATGCATGTAACCATCTTGTAAATTACAATTGGAACGAAAGGCGAGCCTTTTGTTGCGTTTATAAGTTGCACAAATTTCAGTCTAAAAGTAGGACCATATGCATGTTACGGTGGATGAATGAGTTACTGACTACGAAGATAACAGGTAGCAACATGCCTTGGTAAAAGGAGAAGTAACAAATAAAAAAGGAGGAATTAATGACCATTACAAGTTGCTTAGAGAAGAGAAACCAATATAGGAAATTAATGTGAATTCTGAAATCAATAGTACTTATCCCAATAATTAGAGAGCAATGATCCAATGCAACGGTTGTATCATAGTGTAATGAAACGATACTTCTAGAAAACCATGTTTGTGGTATTTGTATGATCTCAAATTTTGCACACACACTTTCTCAATCTCAATAATCAATCCCCCAAAAAACAAAAGTTCAATTTGAACCTTAGATATGGTCAAAATGAGTCCCCTCTAAAAACGAATAACGAATCTAGACCATTCATTTTGTGAATTTCAAGATCTTAGCCTTTATAAACACAAAATCATTTTTTTTTTTTAACATTGTTCATCTAATGATAATAAAGTCGTCCAAAAAAATTGGAAATGAAAAAATCCTTCTACGACCTAGATCTAAGCATCTCACCAAAATGGGCATATGTTAATTGGGCTAAAAAAATACTTTCTAGGTTATGTTTTCAATTTTTTCTTTGTTTGTGATTGTTCATTAGAATGAAAAGAGTGTATATTTCAAAATTTGGATCAAACAAATGGCCATAAGAAGGTTTTTTAAGGTTGTTGCATCATATTACTATACAACGGTTGCATGAAATCATTGCTCATAATTAGAATATCATAAGTTAGGTTTTGAAATTGGAATAGAGATTATCTAATAGGAGTAAATTTAATAATTTAAAATCATATTCTTGTCCCTTCATTATCCCATACAAAAACGATAAATCAGATTGAAATACTAATTTGGTGAAATTAACCAATTTACTTCATAAATATATATAATAGGTAGTGAAAGAATAATTATTTTTAAAAATAAAAAATTAAAAAATATACAAACAATAAATTTGTAGTATTTCTGCCAAAAAGTTCACATCTTATGTTGTTGTTTTCTTGTATTATTTTTATTTCTATTTTTTCCATTATTACAACTTTTCTATTAAAAAGTAGTTTTAAAGACGTGCTAATCATACTAGCTTTTTGGCATGAAGTACGACACACGTTAGTCACGTACTTCACGCTGACAAGAGTCAGCATCTATGTAACACTGATATGATTCCAACAAAAACCAGATCTCTTGCATGCAAAGGAACGTAACCGAATTCAAAAATATGTTTCTCAGTTCTCTACTCCAAGATGACTAGAGTTAGAATACACTGCCACTATATAAATCAGCATTGGTCATTTATGACCAAACTATTGTGATGTGATTGTATATACAACGGATGTAATGCCAAAAAGGAGTATATTGGCTTGGATTTACATACATCAACCACAGTTTTAAAACTCCAACTTAACTTGAGACTTATTCAACCCTAACTGTCCAGGAATTGGAGACTAATGCTTTCTAGTAAAGTCTCAAGAAATCAGAAAATTAAAAAATGGAAGTACAAAAATTATGAACCTTGAGAAATTATTAAACTTTATGATTGGGCTCCAAACCACATGTAGCTTCAACTTTAGGTTGTTGGTATTTACAAGTTAAAACCGTACTAGAGCATACAACCCCATGTTTCCCTTTAATACTGGTACAAATGAATAACAACCTCAAAGTTAATGTGATCCATGGTGGAACTCTGCAAGACCTATAGAAATACCAATGTCTTAGGGATTTTGGTTCATGAATTGCGCCCCCAACCCCTCCCTCCTCCCAACCAAAAAGAAAAGGGTCAACATAAATTGGAAACCAAGTAAAACATGTGCTTGCGAAAGTCTAGCAGACTGAACGAGCTCTATAAATAATTCGTCAAGTTCTATAGGATTCAAATCATTTCCTACTTCCATGGTCTGGTTAATGGCCCCTCTTGTGAGCTTCAACTGAACGAACTTATGAGATTCTTGAATTTGTGCTCCAGGTTTCAAGCAGTGCTATTGCTGACATGTAATATGCATACACTATTACAGTCCATAAAACAATGCTACGGATGCTGCATAGTATAGTAGTCCCCTATTCGGTCCACAGTTGAATACTTCTCTGTTTGAAGACTGATCGAGTCCAAATATTACAAATAATTGTTGTGTCACAATTGATTCTGAAATCAATCCAAAATTAAATTTGATAGTGTTCCACAATAGCAATTGACCACCAAAAATACAGATTTCAACAGAATATTACTCATTACCCTTGGAATTGTATGCATATTATATGGAATTATTCAGAAAAATCATATTAAAGGTTGAACAAATGCACGTAGAAGAAGAATATCAATATCACCAACAAAATCATAACAACAAATAGCAGAAAAAACGCTGACTGATAAAAGGCGACAAATAATTAGCATTGTTTTCTAATCTATTTTCCTTTGTAAATAGCATTTACTTAGAAGAGAGAGAAAAATAAAAAAGAATTATTCGTGTGGTATGTGAAAGGATCAAAAACACTAGGAGGATACACGAGGACAAGATTTACCATGCTGAATTCACCAAGAAAGAAGGGACCATCCTCAAATTTGGAAAGAGCATTTTCAAGATAATCAAAAGGGAGACCTGGTAAACATTAAAAGAATAATACGAACTTGTAAATATTAATATGGGAGTAGCAGGCACACAAAAGGTTCTGTGTAAGAAGGGAAGCTTTGATTCATGGACTTGCACTTACTCAGTTTCTTCTCCACATCTTCTTTTGCAGTACAAGCAGTGTACATATCTTTAATGAAGTCCACACTATATTTGACCAACTCATTTGAAAACTCTTTCTTTGCTGGATCCTACATTTCATAAAGATAGCAATCTCAACATTTTGAATTTGGAATGTTCCCGTCCACAATTAAAGAGCACAAATTGCACCATCTTACATCAGGCAGAAGTTTTGGGCCTCCAAAATGCACATCAAGATAATAGAGCAAATCTAAACTCTCCCCTATGACTTGTTTATTGTGCTCAAGTGCAGGCACCTGTCAATAATGACGACCAATAACCATTTATATTAAAGGCTCGAAATTGGAGACTTGAGCCTTTTTTGAAAGTTATGTTGAACATGAAAGTTACCTGGTTCCGAGGATTGACTTTTTCCTTGTACCAAGAAGGTCGGTTTGCTAGATTAATAGGTAGTAATTCCATCTCATCTTGTAAGCCCTGCATTAAAACAGAGGATGGAAACGACAAGCAAGAAAATTTTGTTTCCTATATAACAAAAGAAAATTTTGTTTCCTATATAACAAAAGAAAATTTTGTTTCCTACATAACAAGATTAATTGACATTTAAAATTTTGAAAGTTTGGATAAGAACTCCAGTATTTTTGAAAAGGCATTGTCAAATAATCAAAATGATAACAAGAATGAAAGAAAGTGACATGGGCGAAACGGACAAAACAAGATGATTTAAGAAATCAATCTAATGTGTTCTAAAAAACCTTGTAATTTCTTGCAATCCAAACACGCTGAGCAAATGGGCAGACATAAGATATATACAACCTGCAAAACCACCACAAGCTGGTCAGAGATCATCCCTAATCACATAAAGCCCATCACGAATGTAATGCCTTTAACATAAAGATTCTTCGGGTCAGACATCATCCCTGATCACATAAAGCCCATCACAAATGTAATGCCTTTAACATGAAGATTCTTCAGAACCACCAAGCACATTGTATCCAAAGGAGAAGGTCCCAGAAGAATTAAAATGAAGAAATGCTCAAGAAATATGCATAATAAGGAATAAAAAATTATATAATCTAGAATCCCATAAGAACTATTGGAACTAGGAAGCATAAGAGTTAATAAGAAATCAGCTCATGTAGCAAAAAGAAATATTGAGAATTACTTGCTCCTTAGAGCTTTTGAATGCAGAAACATGGCCAGTGAGCACGAATAATTGAAATTAGTTTTGAAGCTAATATAAAAATAACCAAACAAGATTCATCGCCATATGAAAGGAAGATAATTACAACAATAAAGTACATAATCTGCAAAAAATGGAGGCCTTCTACCTTATCTAGACAAAATTTCACCAGCAACAAGTAGTTAAGCAATGCTTAAAGCGCCATGGTTGACAGAATGGGGTTGAGGTTGGGGTCATGGTAGTAGCACCACTTGTTCCCCAACTAAGGTCTAGGCTTCCATTCTCACCTAATCCATTCAAAAACCACTAATGATTTCAAAAAACGGGTAGGGGATTATCATCCCCACTGAATTACCCAAAAAAAATCGTCATGGTTGAGTGAAATTTGGACAGAGGGTAAACCACAAGCACTATTGATACCAATTGGTTTAACTAGAATGATATAGAATGTTTATCAAAGCTTCAATTTAACGAAAGCCTCAAAGAAGGAACTTATGCATGCTAATTCATTTAGGAAAATGGTTTGCTAGGGCTGCAGCCCTTTCAATATAAGTAAAGCCCCACCTCATAATGTTTATCGAAGCTCCAATTTACCAAAAGCCTCAAAGAAGGAACTTATGCATGCTAATTCATTTAGGAAAATGGTTTGATAGGGCTGCAGCCCTATCAAAATAAGTAAAGCCTCACCTCATAACTCATCGAAAACATTGAAATCAATCATCTCAGCTTGAACATTATGGTTATCAAAAAAATGAGGATTTAAATTCTAAAAATAGTGTATATTGCAACAAAACATCTAGACTGTCCATTTCGCCCTAAAAAAATTTTCGCAGATCCACAAGATCTGTACCATTTTTTAGTTTCAAATTTTATAATCAGTGTTGAAAATTGACTTTAGAGCCATCATGGATTTTTTTATGCCGAAAGTGCTTTTTGGATGCGGATTTAAGGTGAGGCTTATTTTGTTTTCATAAAGCCTAGGCCCTATATAAACTTCATCATTCATTTATCTAGAACAAAATATAATATTTACCAAAAGATTCAAAGAAGGAACTTACGCATGACAGCAACATTGACTCTAGAATTTTCATCTAATTTGATTCAATGATTGAAAACTCAGCCAAGTCCCCTCAGACTCAGCCGAGTTACTCGGACTCAGCTCCTTGCCGAGCCCAGTACTTCGGTCCAACTCGGGCCACTTGAAAAAAATTAAAAAGTCATAAAAATATATTGGGAAAATTATAGATACCCCTAAATCAACTTTAAAAACTTCCTACCCCAATCCTTTTTTTAACCAGAAACTATTTTTTCTCGTAATTAACCCCCTCCAAAAAGTCAAAGAAATCAAAACTAAAATGTCCTCCTCTTTCTACCCGCCCTTTATCTACCCACCCTCTCTCTTTGTCTCTACCACCCTCTCTCACTCTCTCTCTCTACCTCCCCTCTCTGTCTCTCTTTCTCTCTCTACATGCCCTCTCTTTCTCTCTATACCCGCAATTACTTTGTCTTTTAACAATTTCAATCCTTGTAAAAGTGCAATGATCTCAGCCATATTCATTGGATTTTCTTGAGAAGGAAATCTCTTCTTCTTCAAAGCTTCAAACCTGGGGCTTCCTTTCACAATCTCTCGACTTCCTCTCTCTAAGTTTTGTTTATCTGTCAAAATATTCTCCTGCAAGGCCCTATCATCCCTTTTGGCAAATTTAAATTGTAGCACCATCTCATCTTTCTTAAAGCTTCAACTACGCCTTGAATGTTTCTATTTTTTCTCTATAATCGACTGCTTTAT
>NW_006494943.1:3308543-3321939 GCF_000471905.2 Amborella trichopoda
GTTTGAGCTCTGTTTGGTTTCGGAGATAGGTGTCGTGGGTTGGCGAAGTTTTTGCTGGAAAACATCGTAGCCCCCCCCCCCCCGCCCCCCTTACGATTAAATGGTTGCCAAACATTTACGTTCAAGAATATCCTTTTATAAATAGTTTACATTGACAAACATCAAATAAAATTATAGGTGGAATACATGATCTAATGGCGGCCAAATATGTACGATCAAGAATATCTCATTCTCATTCTTCATTCCTATAGGAATGGCTTGTTTTCCTCAAAATGGTAGATCTAACTCTTTCCCAACAAGATCTTCCATATTGCCCAATTACTTTCATTTAGTTTTTTAAATTCCAGTGCCTTTTCTATTTTAGAAAATTTAGCAATAAGCACAACAACAAATCCCCTTTCTTCACAAATAAAGTGAATCAAAACCATATGCTCTAATGTCAGTTGTTGTTGGTGAAAAATCGGCAAGGGGTGTAAAGCATAAAGAGTTATTGTGCATCCAATCCACACAATCATGCCTTGGAAATAATATGGAATCTCAAAATAACAATATAAGAAAATAAGGGAAAGAAATCAACCATGAAAAGTCACAAGTTTTAACGAGAATCAGCCACAAATTGTGACCTACATCCAAATAAAAATGGTGCTAGGCTTTACGTATTGATTCAAGAAGATTACAAAGTGTAACAAGGTCGCAAAAAACCTTCAAAGAAACACTTTTTCAGTATACAAATACCCTTTTACAGCACAACTAACAAAACCCATTGCAAGTTTCTTTTTCACACTCTATCTATATAATAGGACGTATAGCAAACCCATAATAAAACTTACTCTTTTCACTCACTTTCTCTCTCTAAAATAAATTACACAACACCCAACAAGAGGAAATCCCAACTGCACTCCTTCCTCCCCTTACAATCAAGTGGTTGCCAAACATTTACGATCAAGAATATCCCTTTATGAATGTTTTACGTTGACAAACATCAAATAAAATTATAGGTGGAATACATGATCTAATGGCTGCCAAACATTTACGATCAAGAATATCACATTTTCATTCTTCATTCCTATAGGAATGGCTTGTTTCCTCAAAGCGGTAGATCTAATTCTTTTCCAATAAGATCTTCTATATTGCCCAATTACTTTCATTCAGTTTTTTAAATTCTATTGCCTTTTCTATTTTAGAAAATTAAGCAATAAGCACAACAAAAAAAACCCCTTTCTTCACAAATAAAGTGAATCAAAACCCTATGTTCTGATATCAGTTGTTGATGGTGAAAAATCGGTAAGGGATGTATAACATAAAGAGTTATTGTGCATCCAATCCACACAATCATGTCATGGAAACAATATGGAATCTCATACAATGAAAATAACAATAGAAGAAAGTACGAAAAAACAATTAACCATAAAAAGTCACAAGATTTAATGGGGATCAACCACAAATTGTGACCTACATCCATACGAAAATGGTGCGAGACTTTACTTATTGATTCAAGAAGACTACAAAGTGTAACAAGGTCGTAAAAAACCTTCAAAGAAATGTTTTTTCAGTCTACAAATATCCTTTTACAGCACAGCTAGGAAAACTCATAGCAAATTCCTTTTTCACACTCTCTTTATAAAATGCGACGTACAACAAACCCATAATAGAACTCACTCTTTTCACTCACTTTCTCTTTCTAAAACAAATTACACAACACCCAGCAAGAGGAAATCCCAATTGCACTCCCTCCCCCCCTTACGATCAAATGATTGCACCCAGCAAGAGGAAATCCCAACTGCACTCCCTCCCCCCCTTACAATCAAATGATTGCCAAACATTTACGATCAAGAATATCCCTTTATAAATGTTTTACATTGACAGACATCAAATAAAATTATAGGTGGAATACATGATCTAATGGTTGCCAGATATTTATGATCAAGAATATCCCATTCTCATTCTTCATTCCTATAGAAATGGCTTGTTTTGGTCAAAGTGGTAGATCTAATTCTTTCCCAACAAGATCTTCCATATTGCCCAATTACGTTCATTTAGTTTTTTCAATTCCATTGTCTTTTCTATTGTAGAAAATTCAGCAATAAGCACAACAACAAATCCCCTTTCTTCACAAATAAAGTTAATCAACACCCTATGCTCTGATATCAGTTGTTGATGGTGAAAAATCGACAAGAAGTGTAAAACATAAAGAGTTATTGTGCATCCAATCCACACAATAATGCCATAAAAACAATATGGAATCTAATACAATGAAAATAACAATATAAGAACATATGAGAAAGCAATCAACCATGAAAAGTTACAAGATTTAACGCGGATCAGCCACAAATCATGACCTAAATCCATACAAAAATGGTGTGATGCTTTACTTATTGATTCAAGAAGATTACAAAGTGTAACAAGGTTGCAAAAAACCTTCAAAGAAGGGCTTTTTCAGTCTACAAATACCTTTTACAGCACAGCTAACAAAACCCATTGCAAGTTCCTTTTTCACATTCTCTATATAGAATAGGGCATACAACAAACCCATAATAGAACTCACTCTTTTCACTCACTTTCTCTCTCTTGATAGCTTAGTCATGTACAAACTATCAAGATACAAGTAAATGCTTGCTACCAAATCCTTATCGATAACATTACGCAACACTCCTCTCGCTAAGCACAGCTCAATAGTACTTATATTCCTCCAATCTAGTTCTTTCTAATCTTAGATCGATGTGGAGTCTAGATTACTTGTCTTTCCTTTCAACACTCTATGTAATCCTTGTATTAGTTGTTGGGCTCACCCAATTGAGCCCTCTCGCACGAATGCAGATGTATACAGCGGAATCTCGAAAAAATGATGTGTGTGTGTGTGTGTGAGTGGAAATCATACAATAAAGTAAATAAAATAAACAATTTACTTACTGGCACCGAGATTTTATGTGGTTCACATTTTCAAGCTACATCTAAGAGATAAAGATATATAATCCATTGTTAAAAAAATGGTTATAAAGTTCTTCCAAGATGTAATCTTTATTGGGTTCTCTGATTTCTTCTAGAGACTTTTTCTCTCTAGGTTTTCTCTTCTCTAAGGTTATATCTCTCTCAGAGGCTTTCTCTTTATATGGGTTTATCTCTCTCCTAGGCTCTTCTCTCTCCAATAGGCACTACAATAAATGCACATAAACATTTTTCTCTCTCTAACAGGCTTGTCTCTAAGAAGAACGATAACTTTCTCTCTTTTTCTTCTTCTCTTTAAGAGAAAGCTCTATGTATTTTTCTACACCAAGATGAGGCTCCCTTTCAAGAGAGGAACATAAAAGCTAAAAAGAACCCTAGGCCCCCACGTTTTGGGTTTATATAAGGCAATAAGATTTTGATTCCTTGAAATGAATATCTCAGGACCACTCAAAATTAACTCTATTTCTATCTCATTTCAACTAAGAGATAAGAGTAAATCTTTATACCAACAATCATCATGTGAGGTCCCTCTTTGCATGGGTTGATGACTTGTTAATATTTAGCTTTCTAAAACTACCCTTTCTAACTAGGATAATTTCTAGTGGTGCCCCCTCCCAAAATGAGATGGGACACCCAATAATCTCCCCTCTTGTCCCATGAGAAGATTCTCCTTTGCAGATGAATTAGGTGCTCAAATAGCACTTATGTCAGCCATGTTTATGCACAGCTCTTGCTTGTCTCTGGCCAAGGTCTTCATCATCATGTCAAATGTACAATCCATATAAGATATCTCTAGTTGCAATAGTTTCTCACCGTTTTGTAGCTTGGACTGCTATGAAACATCTCCCCTTGTAAAAGTAAGTAGGTATCTCGAGATTGACCTCCCGAAGTCTAGTTCTCCAACCATATCTTTATTTGTGTACCTTTATAGAACATGTCTTCCTCCCCCAAAATTAAAATTAGATATTCCTCTGAGATATTTGAATATGTAATTGACTGTGGCCCAGTGTTCCTTACCAACATTAGAAATGAATATGCTCAATACGCTAACTATGTGTACGATATAAGGCATTGTGGACACCATGGAGTACATCAAACTTCTTACGGCAGACATGTAGGGAACTTTCTGCTTGTTTTCATTCTTTTTGGTTGAAGGGCTCTATCTAATACTTAACTTATGTGTCTTTTCGCCTTTAGACAACTTTACCATGTCATAAGTATGATTCTTATGTAAGGATTCGGTCTCATATTGCATAGTTTTAAGCCACACCTCTTTGTGTTTATTATCCTGAACTTCCTGGTAGCCTTCTGGTCCACCCCTTCAATGTATAGGTTATACTCCGATAAAGGGGTATCTTGTAAAGGGTTTATGTCCCTTAGAGGACATTCTCAGTTCAACTTTAGATGACATTTCTTGAATAAGTTGCTCCCCCTGCTCCACTTCACCCGGAATTGGCATGGCAAACTCTTGGGACCATTCTATTGTTGCGCTTCTCCTTTGTCTTCATGCACCGTGATATGAGGAACTATGGTTGGTTCTGAACAATTGAAGATTTGTGGCTTTTCTGACTTCTTCATGTCTTCAATGGTAAGGCCTTTCTGAAAGACCACATCACTACTCCTGAGCACCTTCATGTTCTTAGGATCCCATAGCTTGTTGCTAAACTCTTCATTTAAGTATCCTAAGAAGATGCGTAGAAGTGCTTTATCATCCAACTTGGATCTTTATTCCTTTGTATGTGCAACAATGTCTTGCACCTGAATGCCCACAAGTATAAATAAGATATCTTTTCTCGTCCAAACTCTATCTGGGATTTCACTATCTAGAGGAAATGACGATGATCTATTTATTAGGTAGCATCCTATGGGGACTGCTTCACCCCAATACGGCTTTGATAACTTGACGTGGGATAGCATGCTTCCAACTCTCTCTATATTTGTGTGTTTCATTCTCTATAATATACCATTATGCTAGGGGGTATATGCCATTTTCTTTTTGTGCCTTTTCCACACTTGGCACAAAAGCTTTTAAAAGCATTCGAGTGTGATCCCCACATGGTCTAATCTGAGACATTTTAGCAACTTGCATGTCTCCCTTCCCACCTTAGAATGGAAAGTTTGAAATATCTCAAACACTTGATCTTTTGCTTTCATTGAGTATACCTACATTTTTATTGAAACATCATCAATGAAAGTGACGAAGTATGATGTGTCAGCAAACGACTTGACATCAATAAGACCACACACATTTGCATACACTAGATCTAGGATTTTTGTATCTTTAGAATCCTTAGTGGAGAAAGAGACTAAATATTGTTTGCTTAGCAAACAGTGGTCACATGGAGTTAGAAATGCATTTTTGACACTGGGAAGAATCTGCTTCATTGCTAAGATTTGCATTCATTTGTCACTCATGTGACCTAGCCGTCAATGCCATAGGTCTAGTGAGGGTTCTTCCATGGCAGCATTAACTTCGCCATTAGAGAACTGCACCTGCATTCTGTAGTTAAAAAGTGATCAATACTTTTTATCCTTTGCTATTACAAGAGATCCATTTGTCAGCTTTCAATGTCCCTTACCAAATATTGAGTGGTATCATTTATCATCTAAACACCCTCTTGATATGAGGTTCATATGGATATATGGTATGTGTCTGGCGTCTTTTAGGACCAGCTTCATCCCAATATCAGTCTTGATGTGTACATCTACTCTACCTAAAACATGTGAGGAACCATTGTTCCCCATCTTTGTAGAGTCAAAATCTTCTACTCTGTAAGAAGAAAAATAGAGTTTATGTGTGGTAACATGAAACGATGCTCCGGTATCTACAACTCAGTCTGAGTTGCATGAACCTCACGCGATATTGATGCACTTGTCACAACAATTTCCAACCACACAAATATTTGTAGTCAGTGCAATAGTTTCCCTAACATCATTCTTGGCATTGCCCCCCTTTTGCTCTTTCTTGAGCTTCTAATACTCTTTCTTAATGCAGCCTTCCTTACCACAATGAAAATATGTGATCCTCTTTCTCATCTTCGATCTAGGTTTATCATTAGATCAATTTGATTGATTTTGGTCTGCATTCCCGAAACTTCCTCAATTGGTGACAAGAGCTTGTGAATTTGATGTGTCGAAGGATTTTATTCTCGTCTCCTTATTCAACAAGATGCTAGTGACCTGACTCATGGTCATTATGCCATCAGGTGCTTAAGTTTCTCATGGAGACTACCAAGATCTCCCAAGTGTCTGGTAGTGAACCAATCAAAAAATAGAGCTTGTACCTCATCTTCCAATAATAAATTTATCAATGCAAGTTGGATAACAATTTTTTGCACCTTATTCAGGTACTCTACGATGGATCCCCTATCTTTGAACTTCATGTTCACAAATTTTCGAATCAAGAACACTTTATTTCTAATGGATTTTCTCTCGTACATGTCATGTAGCTTATCTCACAATGATTTGGCGGATGTTTTCGCCGACACATGGTGGAACACATTTTCATCCAACCATTGCCAGATAGTTCTAAAAACCTTTTAGTCCCGCTTCTTCCACTCATCATCTGTCATACCTTTGGGCTTGTGTTCTATCCCTTCAATGGGTGTGTTTCAAGTCCCTACAATATAGAAGATCTTACATCTTCGGCTTCTAGATGATCTAATTATTTTCATTGAGCGATATCATCCTACTCCCAGTATTGGAATCCATCTTTAATCCACACACACTATCTTCTACACTCCTCTCTTCTATTCACGACGGTCAAGGAGATTCACTGTCTGTCAAGCTCCCACCGTCAGTCAAGGACTCATTGACAAGGATTCGTCATCGGTTAAGGCTCTGTCGCATGTCAAGGATCTGTCGCTTGTCAAGGATCCGTCAATGGTCAAACTCCTACCATCTGTGATGGCGCAATTGTCAGTTAATATGAGTTACTGGCGGTCAAAGCGATTCACTGTTAGTCAAGATGGTGACCAACGGTCCATCGGTCAAAGACCTTCTTTGCACAGTGTCCACTCACCGAGTAGTCTCCAACTTACAGCATGTCTCAAAATGTTATGTTTTGCTGTCAAACAAGATTCATCCTATAAGGAGATTTTTCTTCCTTGCTCGTTCTACGACCGCTAAGCTCGCTACACCGATAAACAATGATAGGGATGACCGAGCAGTGTATCGGAGTAAAGGGAAACACGCTATGATACAGCTTGTTATGCTTACCTAGTCACGCCCTTTCTCACGAATGCGAATGTGCAGCCGAACCCAGATTTATGGGAGACAAAATACCACAAAAACTATGTGTGTGTATTAGTGAAAATCATGCAATAAAGTAAATAAAATAAATAATTTAATTATTGAAACCTATGTTTTACTTGGTTCACCTTTTCAAACTATGTCCACATGAGTAAGAGATTAGATCCACTATTAAACATGACAGTTATAAAGTTCTTCCAAGATGCAAGCTTTTTTTGTTTCTCTGAATTCTTCTAGAGACTCTCACTCTAGGTTTTCCATTCTCTAAGGTTCTCTCTCTTAGAGACTTTCCTTTTGTCCGAATTAATCTCTCTCCTACTTTTTTCTCTCTCTAAGAGGCACTACGATAATCCACAGACACTCTTTCTCTATCTAACAGGCTTATCTCTCGAAGCAAAAGATTAACTGTCTCTCTCTTCTTATTCTCTCTAAGAGAAAGATCTATGTACTTTTCTAATACACCAAGAAGTGACTCACTTTCAAGAGCGGAACACAAAAGCTATTAGGCCCCACATTTTTGGGTTTTATATGGGCCAATAGGATTTCAAAGAGGATTTCAACTCTTTGAAATGAGTATCTTATAACCTTCTCAAAAGTGACTCATCTCTATCTCTTTTTACTGAGAGACATGAGGAAATCTCTACCCCAACGACCAACACGTGAGGTCCTATTTGCAGATGACTTGGTAAACATGTCATTTTTCTTACTTTTTAAAATTGCCCCTTCTATGTAGGGCAATTTCCATTGTTGCCACTTGCACAATGGGACAGGACACCCAACATTAGTATGTCATGAAAATTGACTTGTATTATTCCCAAGTTGCTTCTGCCTTTGTATTTTTCACCTCGAACCATGCATTTGAAATATTTACAACTTTAAACCAAGCTCTTATAACACTTGTTTTGTGCGGAAGCTCTAAAGGTCGACCAGTTGATTTTTGACAAAGTATACAGAGAGAAAGATAAAACAATTGCAATAAGAAAGAAGAAGAAAAAAAAGAAGAAAATAATGCATCAAAAAGCACCAAAATTTTGTGTGATTCCTTAGAGGTGTGACCACATCCACAAATGAAGACGACCTGATTTTTCACTCAGCAAGCAGAAAAAACAAATAGAAGCATACTCTTACACTGTAGAAATAAAGAACAGAAACTCAACCTCACACAGCCTCCGCTCCACCCTCTTTCATCACACAAAATTTCAAAATGCCTTACACACACTACTTCAAGGATTATTTATACTATTTGTCTCTCTATAAAACAACTATTTGTAAAGAGAAAAGGAAACCTCAAAAGCCATCATGTCAGGCCCTCCTCATCTCTCAAGGGAAACTATCACCATCCTACTTTTGACAAGTCAAATACAGTAGATATTGATTTCACAAAGCTTAGGATTCCCAGAGCCAGAAAAATAGGAAAGTATTTCTATAATTTTGGATCCACTCCCTACAAAAATGGGAGACCTAAATCAAGCGTTTCCTATTCTCCTTGAAACTACAACGCATTCTCTATTAAGAACAACATGGAACTCTGGTGGATCTTTCTCCATTGAGATTATTGTCATGTACTACAAAGTTGTAAGCCTAAGGAAAAGCTATAATCAGTCATTTTGACATAGATTATTGGGCATCAATCAAACTAGTGAGAACAATGATCATTGAAACCACATCTAAAGTTGAGCTTTGCACCATGTCCCTGTCTAAATTGGATGAGAAGCTTTTAAATCCTCTTTCTCCATGTTCTTTTCAAATTAAAAAATCATGTGATCTTTTCCATAAAATGTACATAATTTGTGGGTGAGGTTTTAAAAGGAAAGTACATATTGTACCATGTGAAGAAGTCTCAAGTTTTTCTGAAGAGACTCCCTGTGTCAATTGATCAATAAGTATATACAAGTTTGCCTTCCAGATGACAAGAATAGAAATAAATCACACACATCTAATTATACCCAGACTTACTATAAATACAAGATGTTGTACTTATCCTTTCTATATATACTGATTATAACATATACACCTTCTATATTAACCTGATAGACAATATGTACTTTCCTTTTGCCCCAGGTGGCAAACCTTAAACAATCACTATAAAGCATGCCTCCAAATTTCATCATAAATGTAATTTTGGTGTAAAAAATTTATAGGATGGTTTGAGAATCTATTTTAATCTCTAATTATAAAATTTTAAACTTCAAAAATGATTCAAATCAAATATATCAATAAACATATGAAAATCTTGAAAATAGACGATCTATAGATTATAAGTTACAAGTAGTGTTCGCAAAATCGAACCGGAGTGATTAACTCGACATGGGCCTGGAAGCGGTTTAACCGTCCTACTCGGTACACCGGCCGATTCAGCCGCTCTAATCGAGCAAGTCCCAGGTGGTCAAAAAAGTGTTGAAAATAAAATAAAATAAAATAAAATGTGAAAAGCATATAAAAAATGATTAAAACAAAACACTTTTTTGAAAATTAATGAAAAAAATGGATTTTAACCCATTTTATATTTTCCAATGGCTATTTTTAAAATATTCTAAAAAAAGGGAAAATATAAAAGTGAGTATTAATTAATGACCAATATAGGTTTTAATCTTTACCATAATGTTAAGAATATTTAAAAATGCATGACAAATCAAAATCCTTATTTTTTAGAATTTATATACATTTTTTTATTTTTTTATTTTTGAAATACTGGTTGATCACCCAAACCGCCCAAAACCGGAACCAGTCACTGGCCGGTTCCAATCTAACAAGGCGGTTAGCGGCTAGATCGGACGATTTTGCGAACAATAGTTACAAGATACACTAATTTTTGGAACTCAAAATATTTTTTCTTCTCATATTCATACATCTCGTTGTTGAGATGATCAATTAGAGAATTTTCCAACATCAAAATAACTTTTTATGATGGATTTTTAAAGTGCACCTTAGTCCTACATTTTAAAGTTGCAACCTTATATAAACTTTTTCCTTACGTATGATGTTCCAAGAAAGTCCAATTAACCAATATAGGATCACATAACCCTTTTTATATGTTATTAAAAAATATTAATTCAAAATAATTGTCCTTTCTCGGTAAAGAACAACTTCAAGAAAATGAGTGTATTTGTACCTCAAGAAAAAAGAGTACTAGGGTAAAAAAGTAGGGCATAAGTCACAAATTGTAGCCTGAGGACCGGGCTAGGAGGGTCTGTGGCCAATGTCAGCCCCGTTCCGCCCTGCCCTGCCTTCGCTTTTTCTTGTTTTCTCTTTTTGTCTTCATTTGTTTTTTGCCCTACCCAGCCCGACCTGCCCTAATAGGGCCAAGCCTAAGCCTACCTTACAGGGTTAAGAGCCGGCCCATAGCCAAGTTTGTGGCACGCTGCCACCCTCAAAGACAACATGAAGAGATTAACCTAATAGGCTAATAATAGAATGATACCACAAAACCAATTTTTACAAACAAATGACCCAAACAAGGGAAAATTAGATATACAAATAACACGATCCCTATAACCAAGATATGTATACTTCTATTTTGCACAATAACAATAGGGAACATTTAGAATAAGATCATTTACCTTTGGTATAAGGTGATCACATTAATCTTGACTATTGAATATGAAATTGGATGGCGGCAATTATTCTATTGATCAAGCTCAAACTTCAAATATAAAATTTTTCGAACTTTATAACACATCCAAACTATCAAATTTCACAACGGATGGTTGTGAGTAACTATGACCACCTTATATCAAAGGTAAATGGTCTCATTGTATACAATCCCATAACAAGATGAGTCAAAACAAGAGTTTACATACTAGGGAACTAAACAGGCTATAAGGATCACCATATTGCTTAAAAAGCAAACCAAAAGCTTGTAGTGATGATGCAGGGTGGAAGGTTGGTTAAAATGCATTGGTTTTCAGAGACTATTAGTGCAGCATCTCACCGTAAATTGTACAAAGAAAGCAGCCATGAGGCCGTTTCTTTTCTAATGAAAGAAATTGCCTTGGAACCAGCATTTTCATTCCCTGCTCTGACGCAAATAACACTAAACTACCACTTTGACCAACAACCCAGCGGCAAACATATAAGCACAAATAATCCATTTTAAGTTCTTTCCAGACCATCCTGAATGAAGCATCCTAGCAAGGAGTAATTTTCATAAGAGCATGACAAATTTCCTAGCAAGACGGACAGAAAACTAGAAAGAATATGACACAAGGAATTCAATACTGCCCAATACATTTATTTGTAACATGTAATATGGCTCCAACAGAATGAACCTTATGAATATACATGCATAGCAAACATCACATAAATACTGTAAGTGTCCACTTCCCAAATGTACAGCTCATTCCTTGCATGTGAAACTGGGGAGATAAGAGCCCAATATGACGAGTTCCGACCGATCTCACTTGTTCACCTGACAATAGCGACAAACAAGAAGAATGAGTTGTGCACCAGGTGAAATGAACATGTTATCTACAAGTGACAGAGGTAGAGAGAGTTTCGCTACCGAGAATCTTTCCTTGTAGATTTTGATAACTTGCTGAGGATCACACTTGGTCTGTGTATAGAAATCCAATTTATTTATCTCCTGCATTGCAAGTGCCACCCCTTTTACATACGACAATGAAACCATGATGATTTGCATGGCAATACTAAGATAAAAGGCTAGATCATCTTGTTTGGGTTTTTTGGGACAAATCTCAAGGGCTCGAGTCCTTAACCTGCCACTAAGCTAATAGCTAACTAGCAATCTCTGACTTTGTAAAACTTTCAAGTTGTACAAAATGTGCATAAAATGTGAGAGAGGTCTAACTTTTTAAAACTTTCAGGTTGTTCATACTTTCTGGAACAGACTTCCCACCCAAAATCAAGTTTCCCTGTAACAATGGTCACGGTTTGTGGTGATACCTTATTTTAGTTATTTATTGTTTATACTTCTGGAAGCTTACTTTTCCATCATTTAAACTGAGTTATCCACATGCATATCCGATTTTATCCACATGTTTCTAGGGCCCATATGTTTCCTTGTCTGTGTTTTGTCATACATAATATCATGTTGCAAATTATATATATCCATTGTGTGTGTGCATCATTAGATAAAAATATTCTCTTACATAAGCTTCGGCCCTTTTTGCATAAATAGGACAAAAACCATATCACCGTCCTAATTAGATGTGGCTGAAAATCAGACATGAAATACATAGCCAAACAAAAACTCTTTGATCAGTATTGAATAGCATTAACACAATATACATAGTTCAACGTAATAGAGCTTGCATAAAATGTGAGAGAGGTCCAACTTTTTAAAACTTTCTGGAACAGACTTCCCACCCAAAATCAAGTTTCCCTGTAACAATGGTCATGGTTTGTGGTGATATCTTATTTTAGTTATTTATTGTTTATACTTCTGGAAGCTTAGTTTTCCATCATTTAAACTGAGTTATCCACATGCATATCCGATTTTATCCACATGTTTCTAGTGCCCATATGTTTCCTTGTCATACATAATATCATGTTGCAAATTATATATATCCATTGGGTGTGTGCATCATTAGATAAAAATATTCTCTTACATAAGCTTCGGCCCTTTTTGCATAAATAGGAAAAAAACCATATCACTGTCCTAATTAGATGTGGCTGAAAATCAGACATGAAATACATAGCCAAACAAAAACTCTTTGATCAGTATTGAACAGCATTAACACAATATACATAGTTCAACATAATAGAACTTGCAACTTGAGGAGGAGCAATGCATCATTTCCAAAACAAAAGCATGAACCATGCATTATATTTGTGTTGCATGAGCTTGAATATAAGCTTTTCATCAAAGAGATGGAAGGTCAATTAATTACAAAACTAGCTGCAATGTATCTCCCTAAAATTAAATACATACCTCAAACCAAGTTGACAGCCTGGGCCTTCCACTTGTCAGATCATATTTCATGACATCCGAAAGGAAAATATGGAATCTCTCAATGAATGGAGTATATACCATCTCAACCTAAAGAACAAACAGATATACTTTTCCATATCAATATGTGGTAAGAATAACCTGCAATCTCTTGAACTTGCCAAATACTGCATGATAATTAGGAAACTAATTGCATATCATACTAAGGTGCTAAGAAGTTTCGGGTAAAAAGAAGATAATAAGCTCCATCAAAAACAAAAGCATTAAGCATGCTGTATGAAAACCACAAAA
>NW_006494943.1:3337278-3361964 GCF_000471905.2 Amborella trichopoda
TAGGCTAATGAAGAGGAGGAGCCAGTGTTGCATAAGAGAGCGTTCATTGAGGCTATCGGTGAGGAAGATCTTGAAGAAAGTGACGAGCAGCATGAAAGAGGAAGCAGTCAGCCAACGTATCCATAATTCGTCGAAGATGTCGGTGATATTGCACCTAATGAGGGAGAGTGTGAAGAGGGTCTAAAGGAAAATGAGAGAGATGATGATTCTGAGGCCACTCTATCCCAGCCATATTATTCACATATCGAGTCCCAACAGCAACAGTGTAGGGATGAGCTCGACAGTGTAGGTGAGCATGAATGATGGAAAATTTTCGGGGATTTTGGATTGGAAACACAACACAACACTAACACTCAGGGATTTGGGTATAGTCAGAAGCATGCTAATATCGATGATTCGTTTTTAGATCGAATCAATGAATTGTCAAACGAATTCAATCAATGGCACCAGAGTGACCAAGAAGAAGAACGGTGTCGTCTGTCATTTTATTTTTAGATCGTATGTTACTAATTGTATGCTTTATTGTAGTCCATGTATGTTGATATACTTATTCCATGATATTTCTATGTTTATCCTTTTGTGTGATGTAAATTAAATGATAAATAGTAGTTCATGCAGGGAAAGAACATATCAATATTCGCATATTCATGCAAAGAAATGAAAACTCTTAATGGAGTACCCTTATTTCTTATTGAATTCCTAAAAAACAATATTTATAATGAATTTTAATAATTTTTTCGGATTTTTTTGAAACTTTATTTTGACCTATTCAGCCAATTTTTTATCCGAATCGGTTTTTGAGGTGCCCGATCCAGGTCACCGATCCGCTTTTTAAACCATTGGTTTTAATAGAACTTGTGAAGATAAGTGCTTTAAAGTAGTTCTACTAACATACTAAACTCCATTCCCACCATTAACCAAAACAGAAAACATGTGGTGGTGCTCTCAACACTACCAATAGAGGAGAGGGGAATATTATTGGTTAGGAAATAACATATAATGGAAAATAGTCAATAGCAATTGTGACATCTTTGTACCAAAAATATCATTTCAAATTTATCCTTATGTAAAATATATATACCAATGTTGTATAAAAACTATATAATCATTTCTTAATAAATAAATTTATCAGCAAAAAGGCAAATACATGAGAAATCAGCATTTAATGTTTAGATATTAGAATCCTACCAATTATCACTTAGGCGGTTGCCCCACCCACCCTTTTTTTTATTTTTATTTTTTTTATGTTTATCTAATATTGATATAAGTATTGTCTAAATATCTACCTCATAAGCCCCTATATTTATTATATTTTATTTATTTTTAAATATTTTGTAAATCACTGCTTTGGACTGATCCAAACAAAATCAAAATCGCCAATCCAATAATCCAAAACAGATACATGGTGTGATCTGCCCCACCAATCTCTATTTTAGAACAATGATATTATCATTATACGCAATATCAATGTGATTAACCAACTAGCGTATCGGGATGCTCGATATGGTTAAGAGGACCTATACTATAGGGAGCAAGAGCACCAATCATTGCTTAATGAAACCTTTACCCATTAAGGTTTGATATAAACCAACTGGACCTAAAATGGACAGTCCAAATGCCTAGCCTATGTTACTTCTAATGTGATACACATGTTTCTTAAATACCATTTGAAATAGGGCTCTTAATTTGCCCGGGCTGGCCCACATGCTTTTGTGCCGGCCTAATTTTGGGCTGGGCCAAGGCTTGCATAAATATTTGCTGGCGAGGCTTAGGCCAACACTACCCCAAGCCCGCCCTTTTTCTTTTTTGCAATATGCGTATTACATATATTAAATGTTTTTTCCTCACATTATACAGGCCTAGCCAGACCAAATTTTGGGCTCGGGCTTCATTACCATGACAGGACGGGCCCGCAACAAAATTAAAATTTTCTTACCTAGGCCTACCTTACATTGTTTCGGGCAACCCTTTGGCTTAGGCTAGCCCAGCCCGTTAAATTATTATATCGTTGACATATAGAAACTAAAAAATAGATTACATTCATTGAAGAAATTATTACATTGAAAAGGAGAGAAACGACAGACAAATTACAAAATATTTATCAAAGAGTAGAATGGGATCACCAGGCAAAGGTAAGTGACATATTAGAAAAGTTCTCTATTTTGTCAACATCGATAGAAGTCAAAAGTATGGGTTCATTGTGTCTTGACATAATCATATAACCTCTAAAATTCAATCGCACACTTCGTCCAACACAACGAGAACAATTTGGGCTGGATACAAATAGGTGGTCCAAATGTTTTTTTAATATAATTATTATTTTTAATTTTTTATTTTGTTTTTTTCTCCACGTTAAAAATTATATATACTCTAAATAATGGGACAAAAAATGTCACTTTCCATCCACATATGATCTGACTTTTAATTCTAGCCATGTTGGACTCAAGGCCCATAAATACCTAAAGCCATAATCATTGTAAGGATTAGAAGAAGTCAAGGAGAAAGCTATAGACTTAGAACATAAGGGTTGGAGTTTAGAGAGAGAAAGCTTGCCTAAAGAGAGGAGGTCCTAACTTAGCCCAAAACTTTATATGCTATAGTGAGAGGCATATTTGTAAACTACTCAAACCGTGACCAAAGCAAGTCATACTTCTTATTAGCCCAAGCCAACACAAGTTAGTGATCAAATGCCCATCCATTAGGAATTTTGGCTCATGGGATGAGAAGGGCACACTCTCACCTCAACCTCATATTTTTTTTTAGGGCATCAAAGGTGAGGCGTGTATCTCTCACCTAGACAGATCTATTGTCCTTCCCACGGTTCAAAAACACGGACAACACAAGTCGCCGGTAACATTAGGGTATGGGAGAACTCATTAACCTATTTGTAACCAACTTGTTTCGAAGTTGTTTTATTCTTTTTTGTGGTTAGTTCTCTAGTTTTTTGGCGTCCTCTTCACAACCAACCAACACACCCCTCTACACACACACAAAAGAAGGCACACATGGCTTTTGTTTTTCTCTCTATTTCGCACTCAATATTTTGTTGTATCCATCTATTTTATGTTTAGCCAATTATATAGATGGTCTTGGTTGGATCCTGATATTTGGTGTTACTAGTTTCAAGATTGAGTGGTTCCACACACCTTAGAATTAATATTAGAGAAATAGGGATGTGAAAGTATGAGAAAAAATATTACAATGGATTTTATTCAATAAGATGATAAAAATCAATAAATATATCCAATGGAGCATGGCAAGGCAATATGATGATTATGCTATCAAGAAAGAGATTATCAAGTTTATTGATAGCTAAATATGCTGTTTCTATATATTACTTAAAGGATGGGGGTGTTATAGGAGTCCAAGCCAAAATAAGGTTTCTTCAGGAGCATATAAGACACCCCTGTAATTTTGTTAAAGGGGATAAAATCTACACACAGTGTTCAATCTTGTAGGGGTCATCCTATTGGAGTTGGAGTTATGGGGAGGGATCTCAAAGATGTATATGTCTTTAAGATTAAGGGATATGGTCTCATAAATTTTCCATGGGGTTTTAGGTTGATTCACTTTTCATTTATAAAGATGGGTCTCTCAGTTTCTTGTAAGTTTTTCTTGTTTGTGACACCATAGCAGTGGAAAAGAGGGGAATTAATTGCTTCAGTTAGAGTGTGAGTTTAGAAGAAAAACTTTATAGGGTTTTGTCAATAATTAAAGCGAGATATATCTCTTGTAATCTAAAAATATAATATTAATTGATAATGGATTTCAACTTGTTGAGACTTGAGACCATGGTTGTAGTTCTTTAGAGTGAACTATGTTAATCTAAGCTATCATGATATGTTAATATTTTTGCATTATCTTTTGCACTCGATTTGCAATTATATTCATCTATTACTCATTAGACTGAAATTGTGGGGTTTCTGGTCTTCGAGGTTTCTAGTTCTAAAAGCAAAGGATTTCAAAAGACCCTACACCTCATACTGTTACACTACTTCCTATCTTTTTATAAGGATCCCAAGCATAACACCCAAGAGATAAACTTTATTTCTCATTTTTTTTTTATGTAATGTTGCAAGTTTTAATACCTGAAGCCCCAATTTTGATCGATCACCGCATATCACATACTTAATACAGAATATGTAAAATTGATAATCCAATAATAAGCTCAAGGATCATGTGCAATAATTTAGAAAAAATAAATTAGAGATGGAAGCATAATCATAAGAGAAAATTAGAGAGAGACAAACTACAAACCAAATTTAATGTGGTTCAACTTGTAGGGCTACGTCTATGGGCAAACCAGCAAGTAATTCCACTATCAAAAAAAAAAATTATAAGGGGATACAAGCTTACCTCAAAAGAGAAAAATAATGAAATCTCTTAGTAAAATTCCTCTTTTGTAATAACACAAAACCACGATTTACCTCATGTTTCACGTCAAATGATTCAACGACAAGAGCAATACATATTTCTTAAAAATTGGATAATAAATTACTCTTCACCACTTTCCCTTTCTCAAACAACCAAAAGAGCCTTAACCCCTTTTTAAAGAAAAAGAAAAAGAAACCCAAAGAAGAGTGATTCGTATCTACCAAAAATCCCTTTTTTGGCTTTTATACTTAATTTTGTGACAAAAAAGCCCCAAACAAAAAGTAAAAGATAAATATAGTTAGGTAATTTTCTATCACCATTCAACATGTAATTCTGAAATATATAACAATGGTTTAAAATTCACGTATGTTAATAAATAATAAAATATTAAATAATTGATTCTTTAGATGCAGTTTGATAAGTCTCCATCAGCTTGAGGCACACTATTAATAGTTGAATTATAAACAAATCAAGTTTAAATTGGTGCCTTTTTTAATTTAGTGGTCACTGAATTCTATTTATTAAGGATAAATTGGTGTGTCGTTTATATTCTGAAGTCGAATTTTCACAAGATCGTTACCTTGCAAGTTATTTGTTTCATTGACCACCAAATTTTTTGGTATATTTCCCTAGTCTGATATTGAATTTATGGTACTAAGGTATCACATACCAATCAATAGCTTGATGGTGATGGAGAGAGCTTGGGATCTCATGTCCATTGTCTCTCCATCCTTCACCATCAATCCATTTGCAGTATAAAATAAATGGTGTAGTTTGCATAAAGTTGCAATCTTAAACAATAAAATTAAGGCTCACCTCCAAATTTATCATAAATTTATGGTGTAAAAAATGTTGGGTTTATGTGGCCTTTAAAGGTCTTATGAGAGTAGCTATAAACATTTCGTACAGTCAAACATAAACTCAATGGAAGTGTGGTTCTTGTGGACTATACTAGACAATTGCTATTGCCGATCTCAGACTTGGCTCGAGTGCTAGGCTGATCGAGTTGGAAAACCCAAGTAACTTGGGCATAGAGATAAACTGATGATAGTTTAATGAGTCATCCATTAATGAGGTCGAAGTTGCTCGGATGAATGAAGCGGTGGACTGTGCGACCCTTGTGTGTGATGGTTGACCTTTAGAGACTGGGTCAAAGGCTCATCCCTGAACAATCACAAGGTATGTATATAAATAGCCGTATCGAGAAAGCAAACCACCTTTAAGGGTGAAGTGTGTACCTGTGTGAGAGATTACCCCTATGCACCATAAAGCTATGGTTGCATCATAGTCTGAGAGACTATGTATTTATCTCTAAGGGAAAACATGTAGTCCATAGACTGAGATTGTATCTCCTAACTTATTGGCTGACTTCGGTAGCCCAATCATCAACACATGCAATGATCTATAGGTCTTGGAATCGTTGATTTAGTTTTTGAGAAAGCTAGTGTGGATCATAGTCCACAATTGAAGGTGGAGTGCTCCAGCTGTTTATTAACTCCTATACCTGTATGGACCTGATTTCCATCAAAATTATTTAGTTTTAATTATTTTGATGATATTTGATTTTTAAAATTATTGTTTGAATTTTTGTGAATCTTTGGGTATTTTATTTTTGTAATTTGAATATTTTTCTAGTATTTACAAATTGTAATTTTAAACAATTGATTATTTCATGGGGGGCCCATATGAGATATGGGCCACCATGTCATATTGGGTGGGCCCATGAGAGGCCACCTAGGGTGGCATAGCCCACCTACATGGTTTTCATATATTTGATCAAGCCATAGTTGGCTTGCACATCATGATATTTGATTTTAGAACGCCTTGATTTTTATGGAGTTTAAAGAATCAAAGTAGTAAAATAAGAGATTATTCATAAAATAAGAAATATGATTATATTTTTCTTATTTGAATATTTGATGGATAGATTTAGGAAATGGAAGATAATGTTATAGCACATTCATTTAAATATTGATGGTGGATCTAAAGAATTGATGACTCACATCTCTTATTCCAAAAATCTCCTTAGATCAATTGTCTAAATTTGATCTCACTAAAAATAGCAAACCTAAGAATTACAAAATTTATAAATAGGATTCCCTCTCTCCTAAATCTCTATACCTCTATTCTCTCTCTAAACTCTCTTTACTATCTCTCTTTTATTTGTTTGTACCTCTATTCTCTCTCTAAACTCTCTCTACTATCTCTCTTTTATTTGTCTATACCTCTATTCTCTCTCTAAACTCTCTCTACTATATCTCTTTTATTTATTTAGGTTAAGCCAGGGGGGTTTAAAGTAGGCTAAGGCATTTAAGGCCTTACACTTTGGTTCAAGATAATTTCATTTGCTTTTATTATTGAAGGGTTTTGCAATACTTAGCAGATTCGATATTGATCATTGATCTTGAGCACTATTGGAGGAGGAGACTCGGTGTGGGGTGTACTAAGCCCGATTGAGGCAATCTCTGGCAACTTTAGTTGATTCATTTTATTTTTTTTATTGTGCTCTTCTATTCCCGTAAAGCAATGTGTCAAGATTATTTATTGAATAAAGGAGTTGGTTTTAGCAGTAGCAATTGAGAACTGTTTTTATTTATTTATTTCAAGAGAGGTTTTTATTTATTGGACATTATAAGTGATCTAGTTGGTGAAAAAAAAAAAAATTAAATTTATATACACTGTGCTTTATTACATAGTTCAACTTTCAAAAAATTCTTGGGATGGCTTGAGAATTTCATCGCTAATTACAAAATTTTGAAATCCAAAATTGGTTCAAATCAAATAGATTTTAAAAACATAAACATCTTGAATATAAACGGTCCAGATAATGCATTGCAAGATACAATATTGTCAGGACCCGATATCTTTTTTTCTTTTCATATTCATACATCCCATTGTCGAGATGATCTTTTTTCTTTTGAACGGTTCTATCCAATGACCATTGTCAAGATGATCAATTAGAGAGCTTTCAACATCATAACAACCTTTATGATGGACTTATGAGGTGCCTCTTAATTCTACATTTTAAGGTTGTAACCTTTTATAATATTTTTTCTAAAAATAAAAGGACCATCCACCATTGTTACAAGGAGGTCACGACCACTCCTAGTCATTAAATATCAAATTGGATAGCTTGGAATATATCATGAAGTTTGAATTTTTTTTTTTGATCTTTGAGTCTAGTCAATGCCACACTTACAACCATTTGATGCAAAATCTGAAAGACAAGAGTAACTACTTGTAGTAAAAAATAAATAGTTAGTTTATGCACATTTTCTAAAATAAAAAGGATATATACAATAAGACCATTTATCTATTGCACAAGAAGTTCACAATCACTCTTGAACATTGAATATGAAATCCGAAAGTATTGCAAAACTCAAAAACTTTTTTTTGGACTTTGAGCTTACTAAATGACATGCTCTCATCCAAAGATTTAAAAATGGATCGATGCCTAGGAATGGGCATCACAAAACCAGTCCGCATCAGGGAAGCGGCAGGCCAAATTGCTATTTTACTGTGTGGAAAAAATAGTGAACCGACAAAAAAACACATGGAAAAACAATGAACCAGCCGAGAACCGGTCTGGATCGATAAATAAGTGATTTTAGTGTAGTATAACAGCAATTTTACTATAGCAAAACGCTCATTTAGTATAGCAAAACGCTCATTTAGTATAGCAAATTGTTGATTACCTTATAGATCCGTACACTTTTTTATACATCGAAAAAATTGACATGAGGGTGATCAATTCGTGGGTCGGATCCGGGCGATTCCGTGCCAAGCGGCCTTTTTTAAATCACTGCTCTACTCAACTCGGTTTTACATTAACGGCCAGAAATTGTTGCGGCCACCGAGTATAATTTATCTTTATCTTATTATGAAAAAACTTTTACATGTATATACGATCATGATATGTTATGGAAATCTGGGAAGCATGGCTCTCGCTCATGGGTTGTCTTGTGATTTTCGCTCCAAGTATTCTCTCACAAGTCTGCCTGTTACTGCTTGTGCCACGGCCCCTCAATACAGCTGCCCCATTTTTAGAGAGAGGTTTTTGCCTCTGCAAATTTCTCAAAACCCCTTTCTGTCTCCTCTCACAGTACCCGAAAGACACGTACTCTCTCCTAAGAGTATTCCCCGAGTGCACTTTCTCTCTCTAGATAGCTTGAGGAGAAGGTACCACAAGCAAACAGAAGTGGTTTCAGGGTAAAATTTTGAACTTGATGAAAGTATCACCCCATGATCCTGGTCTTCATTTCCCAATAATTGCTTGGGTTTTTTTTAATGTTATCAGGGGTTTTCTTTCTATCGTTGTTTCTTATTTTCATGTTTTTGATTGTTTGAATGTTGAAGTAGTTTTGTTTAGTAACCTAGAAAAGACGTAGTTTTGTTCATTTAGGAATAATTGCTCTATCTTGTTTTGATTTCTTTGATTGATATTTTGAATATTGAAGTGATTTTTTGGGCATTTGCAGTGTGGAGGAGGAGCTTCCCCCTGAGATGGTTTCCACATCAGAGCCACCCAATCTTTTTGATGGAACTACCAGGTCTCTTATTTCTTTAGGCCCCTTTTGGGTGGCCACTTTTTTAGTTGGGTGCAATTTCAATAATGTAATTCCACTATGGGTATTGCCTCTAGGAAAAAAACAACGGAAAAAGAGGAAAAATTAATATGAACTTTTTTTGCTTCTGTGGTAAAAGACCTCTTTAGATACTGTTACATGTGATTATGACCATTTAAGAGTGCCTGTTTTCATGACTGCCCATAAAGGCAGGTAAAGATAAAGCTCTGCTTTGGTATTTAGCATGTTCAAATGGGGCCTTATTGTTGCAAATTTGTAATGGTAGTAATAGTAGTAGTAATAATTGTTGTTGTTTCAGCTTTCTTGTTATTGTTATTGCATTAGTAGTAGTAATAATTGCTTCTCTTTTATCATTATTTGTAGTTGTAGACTGGTGGGAGTAATTGTTTGTTATGCAGCGCATAGTAAATTAGTAAATTTGGTTTTCTCTTGTTTGTTTTTACCTTTTTATCTTCCCCTACATCTCTCTGTCTCTCTTATGTCAAATTTCACTCTTATGTCCCATCCAAAAACCGCCATGGCTGTTCCCAAGTCGATCATGCCTATCCCAAGCTGGAGAGAGGAGGGGGGGTTGTGTTAGGTGGGCAGCTAGTGTAAAACTTAGCCACATCTTTTCTTTAGAGATGGATGAACGACATGACAATAAAGAATAGAATTCGGAATAACTACATTTGAGGGAACTTAAGCCGGTTCCAATAGGCGATAGGGTGAGGGAAAGTAGAATTAAATGGGCTTTCCATGTGCAATATCAATTTGGAACAACACCGGTTAGGAGGGACGATTTGGTTCAAGTGGAAGGCTCTAAAACGGCAAGGGGAAGGCCCAAAAGGACATGAATAGAAGTAGTAGAAAGAGATACGGTGACTTTATGGTCTGACTAAGGGTATGACCCTTGATAGAGTGGCATGGTGAAATAGGATTCCATCTCAAATTGTTGGGATAAGGCTTGGATGATGATAATGATATTTCCATGCAAAATCTAGTTAAGTGTTAAAGTTTACTTTTTTGTTATTTCCAGTGATCATGATTTTCCGTCGTGCATGTCATTTCCAGTGATCATGATTTTCCGTCATGCATGTCATCTCAACTGTGCATTCTCTAAACATCAGTTTATACTCGACTTTGGCACTACTTGCGCAAGAAGAAAAAGGATCATCTCTCTCATATCAATTAAGTACTGACGGTATAGATGACGCACTCGTCACACTGTTGGTATGATACATGTACTATCCTATAGAATCTCAGAATCAAGATTCTTGTTAGAATCATGTTTTGAGTGTTGAAATGCACACTTTTACCCATGGGGATGTAATGCGTATTCAGATGATGTGGCTAAAACCAAATGATTGTTAATCCTAGCCTTAGTCTTGTTTCCAAGGATATAACATTAGTCTTCTAAATTTTTGCCATTAGTGCCTTATTTGCAGCTTCTGATAAACATTAACGTAATCATTGTTCATGAGCTTATTACCCAATAAATGTTGGTGTATATGCCTTACGAAATGATAACCATTTTACTGCATTAAAAACTTTGACACTATTCGGAAACTCGAGCACAGTGGTTGACCCGCTCACTGCTAAAACCAATTCGACTCGTTGAGTGAAACAATCAACTTGAAAAAATCAAATAGAAATGTTTGTAATGAGATAGGAACCTTATTATTATATTAGGCTGCATTATTTCCACATTAGAAATTCCATATATGTAGCCGAACAGCATAACTAACTACATATAACCAAAGGTGTTGGGCATATCCTGAGGTTTTCACTTATAAGGCTCAGTCATTAGATAAGTTGAGTTGACCCTACGAGTTTTACTGAGCCAAAATGAGATTTTAGTCACTGCCTGGAGTGATTAGTAATTATTATTTTATTTGAGTTTGTTGTCAGCCTCATCATTATCATTTTAGCCTTTTCCCAATTAATTGGGGTCGGCTACATTAATCATGGTTCTCCATTCTGCTATATTAAAGGCCATATCTTTAGTGAGGCCATAAGTACCCATATCTTTTCGAATTCCTTCCAACCACGTTTTTTTGGGCCTACCCGTTATCCTTTTCAGTCTTTCTACTTGAACTAACTCGTACCTCCTAACATGTGCTGTACTTGGTCGACGCCACATATGGCTATACCACTTAAGTCCACTCTCTCTCATTTTATCGTGTATTGGTGCCACGCTTAAATTCTCTCCAATAGATTCATATGGACTTCTATCCCTTCTTGTTGTGCCACTCATCCATCTCAACATCTTCATCTCATTTTGTGAGTATATTGTTTTTTGTTTGCCCAGCATTCTGCCCCCATAGAGAAAAGCTGGTCTCACCGTTGTCCTATAGAACTTGCTCTTCAGTCTCATTGGTATGCGATGATCACATAAAATTCCAGTTGCACATCTCCACTTCACCCACCCAGTTTTAATTATGTGTGCGACATCTTCCTCAATCACTCCATTTTCCTGGATTATTGAACCAAGATATCGAAAGGGCGGTATTTTTTGTACTTTTTGGCCGTCAATCTTAACTACTTCCTCGTCTCTACTCCTATTGTTATTAAATTTCCATTCCATATACTCTGTCTTAGTCCGATTAATTTTAAAACCTTTGGATTCTAGAGCATCCCTACAAAGTTCTTTTTGTTGACGCGTTTAAAGTCTCAATCAAAACTATGTCATCTTCGAACAACATGCACCACGGTACCTCATCCTGTAGGTGCCTAGTTAAGTCGTCCATAACTAAGACAAAAAGGTACGGACTCAATGTTGACGTATAGACCTATTGTAAGTGAAATGCACTCGTCTCTCCACTAGTTCTTTGTATACTAGTTAGCCCTCCATCGTACATATCTCTCACCAAGTCTATATAGTATTTAGAGACTCCTTTCTTTTTCAACACCTGCCAAATCAAATCTAGAGGTACTCTATCATAAGCTTTCTCTAGGTCAATAACAACCATGTGGAGGTCGTTTCCCTTCGCCCTAAACTTCTCAATTAGTTTTTTAAGTAGGAAAATAGCCTCAGTTGTTGACTTTCTTGGCATAAAACCAAATTGATATTTAGATACACTTGTTTCATGCCTTAGTTGTTACTCTCTCCCAGAGCTTCATACTATGTCTCATAAGTTTGATCCCTCGATAGTTTGCAAAATTTTGTATGTCTCCTTTGTTCTTGTAGATAGGTACCACAATACTTTTCTTCCATTCGTCCGGCATTTTTTTTGTTCTTAACATCTTGCTGAACAACTTCGTCAGCCAGTCAATGCCAATTTCTTCATGTACTTCCAAACCTCTATCAGGATACCATCTGGTCCTAAAGCCTTTCCTATCTTCATCCTACATGAGTTAAATGATCATAATTAATATGCTCCCAAGTTCCTGTGGATTTATGTGTTTCTATAGCATATATTGTTATTTGATTTTCGTTTGTATTCTAGGCATTATCTTCAAACTCATGTTAGTTCTCGGGTTATGATTTTTTATTTGATAACAAGAATATGCTACCATGTCAACCTACTTTTTTACCACATCAGAAAATGCCATTCAACACAAATAATCCTTATGTATCCAAAACCAAGACTAACCAAACCTGTCTGGCATATCTTGAGTTCTTCACCAATAAAACTTGGTTAATAGACAAGTTGTTTAGACTCTACAATTTTTTCCAAGTTGACAATGATATTTTATTAATTGGTTGGGAGGGCCAGGTGATTCTATTATTTACTTTTGAGTTTGTTTCCTACAAGAGTTGAATGGTTTAATATACTACCGTGTTCCTGTGGATTCTATGGGTTCCATTACTTCACATTCATCTAGTTTTTGAGTATGCCTTTCTAATTTGATAAACAAAATTGTACTAGTTGGTTTTGAAATTCTTACAGTGATTGCAATTTAGGGTGTTTTTCTTCAAAACTAAACAAGAACTTAGGAAACACTTATGTGATTTTGAATTTTGCTAGGTAAAGTGATCATAGATGATTGCCTAACCAGCTTGTGGTGGGGGTTTTGCAGGTTGTACATCTCATATGTTTGCCCATTTGCTCAGCGTGTCTGGATTGCTAGAAATTACAAGGTTGTCTAATTTTTTATCCAACCCATTAGATTCACTTGTGAAGTCAACTTGTTTCATATGTTGGGCCCTCTGCTTTCTTTTTTTTCTCTTCATGAGTTTGTTTTCTTCTTGTTCAGTTAACAATATTAGTCAGAAGACATTGAGCTTCTCAATTGAATGCTGTTAAACTTCCAAATCTGAAAATCTTCTTTACTAGTTTAATGGCAAAAAGTCGAATTGACATGATTTTCTTTATTTTCATGCGCAACTTTGGTGGCATGGCAGGGACTACAGGATGAGATGAAATTGGTTCCTATTAATCTGGCAAATCGACCTTCTTGGTACAAGGAAAAAGTTTATCCTCCTAATCAGGTGCTCTATGTGGTTCTAGTTTTGATTTGTTATTATAATTATGCCTAACAATATGGTTCCATTTCTTTATAAAAAAAAAACAACAATATGGTTCCATTTTGATGTCATAAAATGCCTTTAGTCCTGGCCCTTAATGCTTTATTCAGTTGTTACTGGTCTTTGCATTTGACAGGTTCCCGCACTTGAGCACAACAAAAAAGTCATAGGAGAGAGCTTGGATTTGCTCTATTATCTTGATACACATTTCGAGGGCCCCAAACTTCTTCCTGATGTAAGATATGACATTAATCTGCACTGTGATTGGAGGGATTGTCCCTTCTTATAATGTTGATGGCGCTTTCTCTATGGACAATAGGATCCAGCCAAGAGAACATTTGCAGAGGAGTTAATTGGGTGTTGTGGAGACTTCATAAAAGTGCGCAGCGCCTTTTCTAAAGAAGATATAGAAGAGGAAGTGGGTGAGTACCATATTACAGAGAGAAGCTTCCCCTTATGAATGAATTTTTTCCTCTAACTATCATATATTTTCTTAAATATCCATCGGTAGTTCTTATTCACAATTTTGCTTCTGTTGATAGATTGTCCCTGCTATCCTTGTCAGGTCCTCCTTGTGATTACTTGGAAAGTGCTCTTTCCAAATTTGATTTTGGACCTTTCTTCCTTGGTGAATGTAGCATGGTAAATGTTGTTCCATGTACCTTGACTGGGTTATACCATCAAACTTTTAAAATGCTGGTTTTCATTTTTTAAGTGAAAATATCAACAAGATGGTCAAACAACTTCATAAAATCAATGAGATGGTTAAACCAACCAATTTGCCAATAATATAATTACTTTTTAAAAGACCTTTTCACATAGGTACCTCAACTATTATGTCAAAAAATGCCTTGATTGCCCCAATTCCGGGTTTGGAACCTTTAATAAGTGAATTATCTTGGCAATCTTACTCGAGCCCAATGACCTAAATGCCCTGCTTATTTTGGGTTCTAGGGTTCCAAACATGGAACGCGTGTTACTTCATGAAAATATCTTATTTTGAGTTTGGATCCTAGAACAAGTGGCTTATTTATCTCATTTGGCCTGAGTGACTTAAAGTGGAGCCAAATTGCCAAAATGTCTTTACTTGGTTCTGGTTCCAAACAGGAACAACATTTTGTAACGAAGAAAACATGTTTTGGTTTTGGAACCTAGAAAAGGAGGTAATTAGGTCGAATTAAATGGGTCAAATGTCTATAAGGCTCTCACTTGTTCAAGGTTCCAATTCTAGAACAAGGGCCACTAGGGCATTGTTTATCAAAACTATTAAGGAGGAACCTAAAGAATGGATTTTCAAAAAAGATACCACTCTGTTGGTGAATTGATTGATTTTAACCATCTCATTGATTGTTTGAGGCGGTTTGGTCATTTTAATGAATGTTTGCCTGTTTTTTAATCGTCATATAACTACTTTTTGATGGCATTTGCGATAGCATGATTCCTTTTCTTTTTAGTTTTTGGTTAAAGAAAGATGAAGCAAAATAGAATCTAATTACAAATGATAGTCGTTTTATTTGATTATATTTATCGTCATCCTCCGTTGTATTATATTTTGGCCTCTTTTTGTTGATGACCATCATTCTTTTTCTTGTAATATTCAGACTTTGTTTACGATAAGTCAAAATTTTGGCTGTTTTCACTGGCTTGTTCATGTCCCATGTGCTAAGAAAACAAAACTATAAAATACTTGTGTGAGTCTATACAAGACTTGCCCAGGCACCTTTAACTATACACCAGCCATATGTTGTCATATTTTTATGGTATGGAGTGCGAGAATTAGGTATGGAACATATGCAGTGCGGTACAATCGATGTTTTTGAAACAAGAAGCCTTATCACATTGGCTTTTTTGGCATTGTGATGGATATTTGCGAAACCATTCGGATTTGCATGTTTTTTAGTGTTAAAAGGGTTATTTCTTCTCCAACCCCCATTTCTCAGTCCTCATAAATGGATCCCCTAAGGGCTTTTTCCTCTCCTCTAGGGTTTTAAGACAAGGAGATTCGCTATCCCCACTCCTATTTGCCATCTTGGCAGAGGTCTCCAATCAATCAATCTCTCGGTTGTTCTCTGCTGGTATGTTACACAGCTTTTCTTTTGGAAACCACGGACCTGTCGTCTCGCGCCTTCAATATGCAGATGACACCCTAGTTTTCTGCAACACTGATCCAAAGGAAACAGACAAATGTTCTTATGTTTCTCAGTTGTTTTGAATTCGCAATGGGATTCAAAGTGAACTTCAAAAAATCTAAAATGATGGGGATGGCGATTGACTTCCCAACTCTTAAAGGTTATGCAGAAAGTTGGGGTTGTGAGGCCCAAGAACTTCCTTCAACTTATCTAGGTCTCCCTATGTGCATAGGAAAACCGAAAAAAAGTTCCTGGTCTCACTTCATTGACAAAGTTGATAAAAAATTGGCAGTTTGGAAGGATCGATTCCTATCTCCGGCAGGAAGGATAACTCTGATCAAAGCCACCTTAGCCAACATCCCCATATACCAAATGTCTATCTTGCAGATACCGGCCGCCATCACAGCAAGAATCTAACAACTTATTCGAAGATTCTTCTGTTCTGGGGCAGGGAACAGCCACAAATTCCATCTAATCTCATGGGACAAATTATGTCAACCTAAGAGGCTGGGAGGGCTAGGAATCAGAAATCTGAAAAAAACAGAACTTGGCTTTACTTGGAAAGTGGTGGTGGCGTCTAGCTACGCAATCGGATCACCTCAGGATCGACATTATCAGGCACAAATATCGTATCCCAGCCCCACCCTGGGTTCCAAAGTACAGAAACACTCAAAGAGCCTCTGGTTTCTGGAGGTCTCTTCACTCGTATTACCACTCTTTCAGAAATTGTATTCGCCTTCATCCTAGGAGAGGTAATCGAGTTCGTTTCTGGATAGACGAATGGCTTGGCCCCCAACCCCTGAAGGACCGTTTTCCCTTATTCTTCTCTCTTACTCGCCACCAAGATGCCTCTGTTGCCGCAGAGATGACCCTCTTGGGACATTCTCGATCCTGGAACCCATGTTTTAGAAGGCCCCTCAATGACCTCAAGATTCTACCTTTTCTAGAATTATCAGAGACCCTACACCGTTGTTTCATCTCCCCTTTAGGAGAAGATCAGTTGGTTTGGACACCAAATGCCTCAGGTGTTTTTTCAGTTTCCTCCTACTACAATCTTACATCTCCACCTACCTTCTCCCACTCCCCAACATCCTTAGTGGCTTCAGCTTGGACATCTTTTACACCCCCCAGGCTCAAGGTCTTCATGTGGATTGCACTATGACAGAGGATAGTAACCACTGATATGCTGCAAACGAGAGGCATACCGCTGCCAAACCATTGAGCCCTCAGTTTGTAGGAAGAGGAAACCAATGATCACCTACTACTTCTTAAAATTATCCCTTCGGAGCCCCTCGCTATTGAAGGAGACTCTAAGAATGTCATTGCTTGGGTCTCTAAATCTTCTCCCCCCCCATGGAGCCTTGCACATATTTTTGATGAGATTCACTACATTTGCAGGGATATGCACATCTCATGGAGGCATATTTGGAGGGAGGGAAACCAGGCAGCAGACACCCTCGCTAAAGATGGAGCAACATTAGTTGACGCTTAATTTTTTGGGATTGACATCTTTTTGCCTGTTGCTTTGTATCAGTCATTGTAACCCTTAAAAAATGTTTTTGGATTCTTCTCTCTCTCACCCCCCTTTTTCATAAGGGTTTTGTCTCCTCTTCTCTTCTATGTACTTTTCTTATGCTCTATAAAAGTCAACATTTTCAAAAAAAAAAAAACATTTCAAATGGTAACATTCTCAAATTCAAATTGTAAAATACAAATTAACTATAAGCCAAACATAGCCTAAAGCCCTATTTTAAAATGTCTGTCATTTATTTATTTTCTTATGCTTCCCATTTTATTCCTTTCTGAAATTTCACAAGATATGCTCAAGTTGTTCTTGGTTTAGTCGTAATGCAATAGAGAATTAGTAAAGAACCAGTTTGTGCTCCTTTGAACTTCATCCATGCATATTGCAATGTTCTAGAAAATTCTAGGTGGCCCCTAGGTGCCTGGCTTGGCCTAGCGCACGCAGCGCCTAGGCGGACACCCAGAACCTCAGGTGCCTTAAGGTGACAAGTTTTTGAAAATATGCATGCGTTTGCTGTCCAAATGCACATAAATGCAGATATTTGTGCCAATTTTGTATTTGTTTTACATTTATATGTATTCTAACAACTTTTTTATGCAAATATATATGTATGAATGTTGAAACACGTTGAAAATTTAAAATCATTGAAAGTTTTGATACTTTGAACAACTGAAATAGAAAAAAACATAAATAAGTCCATAGTGTATTGGTGTCCATACTCCATAGTGGCATAGTCATACTTCATAAGTTGATAGTTCATACAATCATCATACAAATAGCACCCTAAAAATGATTCCAAAATGAAGTTAAACTTTCAAATGATTCTTCTACCTTTACAATTTTTCTCAATTAAATTGTTTTTGCAAAAACATTCAATTTTGGGTGTTTTTAGGGTTTAAGATTGAGTTTTTCCTGGTTTAGAATACCCTCAAGATGCCCTTTTCTTGATTTAAAAAAGATCAATATCGGGTGTAGGGTTTAGGATTGAGTTTTTCCCCTTTGGGGGGTTCAAACTACCCCAAAACATCCGTTTTCCCATTGGGGTAACAAGACCCAAAATGGCCTGACGGGGATTTTTTTTTTGGCCGAAAAAGGCCCAGTTCCTGGGTGCCCACCTAGGTTTCTAGTGTGGGTGCCCACCTAGGCATCTGCATAGCCCTCTTGGGTGGGTGCCCAAGAATTGGCGCCCAGAGATACCTGCGCAGGCCTAGGCAAGGCTGCCTAGGGCCCCTTTGGTGCCTAGGCATTGGGCTTGCCGTTTTTTTAAACTATGCATATGTGGTTTTGGTCAGCATTAAACGCTTTTTCATGACATCAAAGCTTACCTTTGAAACAAACTCTCTCTTGTAGAGCATGACATTGATAGTTGTGTTGTGTTTCCCTTTGACATAAGTCATCAATTTAACTATTTCAGTACAATAATTTATTCTTCTATGTGGTTTTCTTGGATTTTTGTGGACTTGCTAGAACCTCTAAATGAATGCTAAGTTAATACATGCATTATATTGGCAGGTTCAAATTGCAAGTTATTCTTATTATACATTGATAATGATATCTATTCTCCTTCAGGTTGATATGTTGTATGCTCCGTTCATTGAACGTTTCCATCTTTTCCTTTTGGATGTCAAGAAGTATGATATTACATATGGGAGACCTAGGTTGGCTACTTGGATTGAGGTATGTTTGCCATTATAGACATATGCATTCATAGCTAATTGACTTTACAAAGAAATGCGCACTTCCTCAATTATTCATCATCCTTGTCCACAAATTTTTCTTTTGTAAATTCAATGATAACTATTTGCAAGTTCAGAGTGGTGAACATTTATTCTGGAAACAGTACCAAAAGTTTCTTGAGTTTTATTTTGTTTTCTACCGCGCATATTTTGTGTCTAAGCTTCATATTTATTACTTTACAAAATGTCTTTCGTGTCCCTAATGATGTATATGTCTATTTTCTTCTTATCCTCTCCTACGTCCACACTCTTTTCATTAATATTAGTGATGAATTGATGATGCATTAATACTATGCTACTGAAAATGCTGCAGCTTTTGTGAGAGATACCGTTTCACCTTGTAATGGCCATACTCCATGGAATGTTTGTGATCCATCAGAGATCTTTTGAATGATTTTACAAACTTGGATATCAGAAGATTAAACGGCCTCTGTAAAATAATTTAGGAAACTGGTTCTGGAGATGAAGTTTGAAGGACATGATTTAGTAAGAAAAATTTAGAAAAGACTCAACAAATTCATGCAGAAACATAATAGGAGAGCAGCGGATAAACAAATGGGAAACATGCTGCTCAATGGTGCTCAGAAGCAAATAGAAATGCATTGGGAATATAGGGATACCTTGAGTAAAATGCATGGAATGCTTGCAAGAGCCCCATGGTATTCTTGAAAAAACTGTAATGGGGATTTGGGAGAAACCCATGGAAACTGTTGGCCCTTATAGGATCATATCACTTCTAAAATGAAATGCCCAAAAAAATGGGAAGATGTGGCTATGTAGAATTTCAAGGTATAAATTCATAGATTCTCTTTTTCTTTATTAATAACTGGAATTCAAAGATTTTCTTTTTTTCGATATTAATAACTGGAATTTCTACTTACAATGCCACAATGACAATGCAGAAATAAACCTATTACAATCTAGGATTTTTAACTTTTGCTACCAAAGAAAACTTTATTCAAAACTGAATTTAGACTTCCAATATGAATTCTAATACAATTAGGACTTCTAATCTAAGTAGGAGTCCTAGTCCAAGTCAGAATGCTAATTTAAATACGACTCCTAATACAATGAGGATTTCTAAGACAAATATGAATCAAGAACTGAAAAAATAAACTTATAAACAAAGCTGGGAAGACTTACTGGAACTTGGCTAGGGTTGCCCCCTAGGACTTAGCACACCCCACACTCAGTTATTGAACTGATGGTGCACTCAATCCTCAGGTCCTGCTGAATCTTTTGATCTCGGGAAGCACCTCTGGAATAACTTCTAATAGATCTATGGGGCTGAAAGCATGGCTTACTAGAACTAGGGTTTCTTAGACCCTTTAAACCTTTGGAGCATGCCGCTATGTGGCACCTCCCTTTAACCAAGATTGGGCTGGGCATCCCCCCTCTCCTTGACCTAGGTGGGGCGTGGCCCCCTTGGTTTCTATGGGTGGTGGCGTGCCACATTAGAGATGAGAGAGAGAGAGAGAGAGAGAGAGGTTTCAACACAGGTGAAGAGAATGAGGGGAGGACCCCTCGTTATATAGGCCTCAATGGCCTAGCGCATCCACTTAGAAATAGAATTCAGTTTGACCATAGGATTCCCAAGGTACTTTGTGAGGTGAGAATCAGAATTATCCATTCCTGAAATCAACCATCATAATAACGAAGGAATCTAGGAACCTTATCCCCCTGAATCTTTGAACCATATCCACCTCTAGTTAAACTAGAACTAGATCTTCCAAAGTTCCATAAAATTTGGACTCTTATTCACATGGAAATAACTTCTTAGAAATCTAAGTCAATATGAAGATCCAATGCAAAGTCCAAAAAAAAAAGAAAAGAAAAAGTTGCTGCCATGTAGATGACTAAGCAGTGACTAACATGGCCATAGCCAGTGATTTCGAAAGTGGACTGCCCAGCGCCTGTGCGGCCGTCTAGGTGGTCCAGAAGGCTTGGGTACATCGCCAATGATGAAAATGCATATACTCCTTTTCTTTTTTAAAATTATAGAATATAAGGGAAACTCACAGCTGGAGAGGCCCTAGACCTAAAAGGTTCTCTCAACCCTACCTCTTTCTATACTAATCATGGGATAAATGTAAGAGTTATTTCATGGATGCAATATCTTGTGCAACATGAAACTCAACCCCAATCCTGATGTCCAAGATCCACTGTCATTGGATTTGGATAAGTATAGATACGTACTAAGGCTCACTTGGAGCGGATTTGGCAATAAGGCTAAGGACAAAGATCTATTTGGATAAGTTCAAAGCTTTCTTTTGAATTTGTGCCTCAATTACCTCGTTCTTAAACTTCTAAGTTCTAACTTGACTTCTATATGTACTAGCTTCATGGTGGATAAATCATGGGGAAAGCATGTATAATTTACTCGAGATTGTGTGCATTATAATTTTGATTCATTTGGTTGTGAGCTCAACTTCAACATGATCGAGGTGATAAAGTTTTAACATACTTATTGTCCATTTGTACTAGTCTCCTATTATCCTTAACTTATTATGTTTTTCTAAGTTATAAACATGGATTCCTATTACAAAGAAGAGAAATGACTCGAGCAGAAGAGTGAACCACCTTGTTTTTGTTCAGTATAATCAGAGCTTGAAGAAGTGCTTATAGGAGCGCAATAGACCTCAATGCTTGGGAAATAGGTCGATGTTCAAGATGAGTACTTGACCTGGAGCTAAGTTCATGAGGCTTCTGGGACCTGTTGAGCCCTATGCAGGCCACTAGATCTTGATCTCAAAGAAGAGGTTGAGGAGAGAGAGAGAGAGAGGAGGCAAACTCTCCTCTGAGTAAGGGAAGAAGAAGATTATGTGGACGAGGGGATGACTCTGAGATGATGGCTTGACATCATCTTCTGATTCTGATGCATCTGCGCTGGTCATACAGATGGAGATGTTGTTGGTAGTAGAAATGGGATGCATCAGATTCAAATGAAGAAATCGTTTGTCTAAATACCCATTTAGTGTTTTTCACAATCTTCTGTACTTCAAATACTAGTAAAGCAGGAACAGATTCATTATTTTTTACAAAGTTAGCTTGATTATTCTCTTCATTGGCTAGTTTCTTTTTGCACTTGGTTCGTGGTAACCTTATTTTTTACAATGATGGCATAAAATGTAAGTTTTGTCATATCTTTGTGTGATGCCTCGGGGTAACTTCTTACTCCACCTCTTGTAGGGTTGCTATTTTGGCCTCTTCCTCCATTTTCAGGGGAGCTCTCCATACGCCGGTCTTCTACCTTGACCTTGATCTCTCCTAAATTGGACTTGTCCCTCACTCTGTGTTGAGTTTTGACTTTAGAGACTGTAGAAGGGGAGATTCTTTGATCCAGTCAATGTTGATGGGAATTCAAGAAACTCATGATTTTAAGGGGCATGGAGGGAATATCTTTTGATTCCTTAGTGGCGCAAACAACGTGCTCGACATCTCATGCTTCCTTGGATGTTTTCGCCTTCCGTCTTTGTCCAAGATTGTTTCATGGACTGCTCGAAAGGACGAATAATAAGGCTGTGCTATTATTTTTCTTTTCTCACGTAGTCCATCTCTATGGACTCGTGAAAGAGCGTCCTACCTTGATTAGTGGATTCAGTATATAGCCATTCTAGATCACTTCCCAAAGCTCTTTGATTCCAAACAACAATTTGATTTGGGTTCTCCAATAGTCATAATTCTTCCCTCCTAAGTGTAGGAGTTGATGTTGATCATGTTGTTCAGGCCATGGTTCAACTTCGGCAAAGTGCGTCGACTGGATGTTGAGAATGACGACCAGCTCTTGTACCACTTGTTGAAAAATGAAAAACCCTTAGGGAGATGATGAAATTGGAGATGAGACTATTTTGGTAACAGCATGGGGGGCGTGAATTGACTGAATTGAAATTGACAGACCTCCTTCTGCTCCTATATATAGAAAAACTCTTCTCTCACTAAAAATCAAAACCCGAAATTCCACATTCTCACATTCTAGTATTCTCTATCCTTATTTGAATAGTAATAACTTGGAGCTCAAGTAAAACAATTACCGAAAGCAACCTACATACTAGACTTTTCACCAATACTAATCCCTCTATATTCATACAATATAGGAAGTAGCCAATATAGTAGGTCTAGCAGATCTGAGTGGTCATAGTGTGGGACCTACTGTTTGGGTCATGTCAAATTCTGGTGAGGCTACTCTCTCTCCAATCACATTTCATCCATTGATAGAACTATCATTCAACTTATGACCATAATTACTTTCCATTTCTCTTTTGGGAAACTATGAAGAATTTTTGTAGTTATATTCACATGTTCATGCTTTTGGCTCAAGTTTTGGATCTAAATTTGCTAGAAGAACGGCCCTTTTAATTTTGCTGAATCTGATACATAAATTTTACCTTCGAGTTCTTTCTTATTTGTAATGACAGGTGAGCCCATGATTCGAACTTATATCTTATCGTGTCTTACATGATTTGCGTCTGTTTAGTGTTTTAAAAAATTCAATGGCAAAAGTGGTGTAAATAGGTACCAATTTTTTTTTTTTCTTTTATTGTTGAGAAAGAACCTTGGATAATCTGTTTTATCAGGTGGTTTTTTCCTTTTAGTTCAATGGAAACAGTGTATCGTATGTATCTGTATCCATGGATCCCGTCTTAGCGAAATAGAAGGGAAGCTATTCCCTAAGAGTCTAGTTCATCCTTTGCCTGCACTGTGAGCTAATGAAAGTTACCTCCACTGACATTGAGGTCTACATTCCATTTCTCGAGTTGGATTTCTGTGAAGTTTGAGAAAACACAGAGAGTTCCTTTGGAATGGAATGAGATAGGGTGTGAAATCAATCTAGTTAACTTGGATGACTTTGTATAATCCAAGTAGCTGCAGACGTAGTTGGATTAAGGGTATTGAAAGTTGCTGAAAGACGATTGTGTCATGCCAATAGTAAGGGCCATAACGTTAACCCAGTTATGTGGGTGGACCAGTCCAATGCACCGGTGGCTTGGGAATTTAAAGAATCCAAGTGGCTGAGAGAGCTTGGTTCGGGTTAATGGTCTGGAGAATCTCTTGGAGCAAATCTTTGGGCTGAAACTTATTTTTGTTACCAGTGTGGATGATTAGGCAGTTAGGAAGTTGGGTTAGGTTTCAGGATTATGGAGTAGTTTTTCTAGGAATTTAGAAAATGAATGAGTTTAGGATGTTATTATGGGAATCAAATCTCTATGCCAATGAATATGGTCTCGAAGGGAACTGTTGTTGGTTTCTTCAAAGTCCCCTCACTCAAATCTGGTGTTTGTTCAAAGTACACTCACTATCTTGAAGGGATTTGAAGTTTGGATGTCTTTGGCATGATATGTATGGTTATCTATGCTATACTTGAGCCACTTTGCATGCATTTGTTATGTATGGACTTCTTAACTGAAACTAATTTCATCAATAAGGGCAGTACTGAGGACTGGGCAAAAGGATTGCAATGTTTCCTCAATTATTGAATCAATGTTTTCCAAGGTGGCTATAGTTTAAATGACTTAAAAGGTACATAGAGACAACGTAACTGAAGGTCTGCGACTGCAGTGAAGGAATGGGGTAGTGGATGACAACCTGTAGTTGTCAATGAAGAACCTGTAGTTGTCAGTGAAGGCGTAGGTCTGCGACTGCAGTGAAGGAATGGGGTAGTGGATGACAACCTGTAGTTGTCAATGAAGAACCTGTAGTTGTCAGTGAAGGGCGCATGTGTGTGTGTTGTAGAGAGAGAGAGAGAGAGAGAGAGAGAGAGAGTAGTTATTACTTACTATTATTAGTACGAACAACTATTAGTCGACTAGTAGTAGTATTACTACTTACTTATTTAGTCGACTACTTACTTACTACGTCGACCTAGTCGACGTACTACTACGTTACGTT